>VZTT01035804.1:145452-159018 GCA_013400855.1 Buphagus erythrorhynchus | reverse complement strand
GAAAGAGATGTTAGCAACAGCTCCATCCAAAAGTCTGCCAACTTGTTTTTGCAGACTAAGTATTGTACACATGCATATTAAACATCATGATTCTCCTGAATAGCCTTAAGTACTTCATGAATAATATAAAAGAACAAACAATGCTTTTAAGCAATCTTGGTGCTATGTCACCCCTTTTTCCTCATAGTATACGGTCATTATAAACATAAAAATGTGACAAAGGAAAAAATATTTTAAAACCCCTAACAGATTTCACTCAGTACTTCATTAAAATTGAAGCATAAGAAAATGGAGAACAACTTTTTCAAGTTAATTATGAAGGTGATGAAATCTTTATCTTCATACAGGTTTTGGATTGTTAATTTTGGAAGTGCACCTTTTAGATGCAATTATAAGGCACATCTGTTTTAATAGCAAACAAATTATTAGTGTGTGCAAATCTAACCCCAATTATGTTTGTATGGTGTTATGTTCTGCTGGACATGCAGTTCTGTGCACTCAGTGGCCCTCTGGCACGTATCAGTTGTCAACATTTTGGCATGGAATTCACTCAGTGCCACTTTCTGGATCCGTGCTCATGGACCCGAGGTGCCACATTGCTCCTGTGGGCAGAGGGAGCAGACAGTTGCATCATCCTGCTCTTGCACCTGTTCTAGAGGTTTTTATTTTCCTCTGCCTCTTCTGTGGCTATATTGATGCTCAGACAGAAAAGGGAGATGGAGTGGTTTAACAGTAATCCAATGTTTTACAACCTGTGAGTATAAAAGAACCAGTTTTATGAGTACATCTGGAATTATTAAAATGCGTAGCAGCAGAGAAACAAAAGAACAAGTTATTTGTTTTTATTATAACTGGCAATTTACTAAGAAGCAGATTGTTCTTAATGAAACTACTCATATGAGTAAAATGGGCAGGACTTGTCTTTACAGCTCTCTGAAATTCAATCACTTTGGTTAATTTGTTATTTATCCAGAACATTTTATTATCTTATTGTCCTTCGCAAGTAACTTAGAGTATAAATGTCTCTGCTCCCCCACTTTCTGATCCTATGACTATAGAACCCGAAGGTATCAATTTAAATAATTCAGCAGATGCTGCTCTCTGTAACCAAAATTTCAGACAGGATCTTGGTTACTTTTTCTAAAAAGATTGTCAGAACAAGTCTTCTCTCCTGGATCCTCTCTTAAACCACAGTCATGGTGTGCCACCCAGAGTTGGGATAGTAGAGCCTGGGCACAGAGTGGCTTTGGAGAGAAGATGAGGTCCCTTCCTGCCAAGTATCATCTCCACATTTCCCTAGAGATGAGTAACTTTATAAATACAGTTTAAAAATAAATGCATCTTCCCATGAAAAACACAGGGAAGAAAACAATGTTTCCAGTAGCTACATAGATACAATGTGCGATGGTAAATTGATGCCTAATATGGTGCAAATGATTACCTATGCATGTTTTATTTAGCTATGAGTCACTTCTAGACAGATCATTCCTCATCCTGCAAGGGACAGAGTGGAGAGAGGGATAAAGAATATCAACCCAGCCTTAGCTTATCTTGCTGGCAACACAAGAAGGCTTCCTTAAAATGTCCATTTTCCCTTTTCTGTAGTGACTTCTAACTGGGGTCGATGTTCCATGTCCCACTCTGCATGAGATAACAGTCTGCATTTCCTTGTGCCAAACAGTATTTTTAGCACATATTACAATTCCCTAGATGGAAAGCAAAACGCCAATGTTGTATCTCAGTCCAATGGCATCACTTCAGGCTACAGCCATGAACTGGTACTTAAGTCATACATCCTTAATTATATCAGATACATAGTGGGATCACATTCTGTGCCCTGGAAGGTTGCTGTGGTATGTCATGTGTCAAATCACACCACAAGCAAAAAATATTCACTGTAGCTTTTTTGGGCAGTTCTTGCAAAATATAACCTACGTGCACATTCCCCTTCTGTGCACGTGTAGGCAGACAGGCACCAGAAGTGAACTTGGGCTCTGAATCCCAGGGGTGCCCTGTTGGAGTCTCTCCTAGGGGTGGATTTAGTCACCCTTTCCTGCACAGCATCTGCACCAGTGTGGTGAGTTCCAGCCCTGGAGCTGGTGCCTGACCTTCAGGTACTGCACTGAGCCACTGCTGAACCCAGACTCTGCTCCTGGCCCTCACCATCTTTTCAAGGATGAAAAGATGTTTTCTGACTTAAAAAAGTCAGATGTTTTCTGACTTTTCTCTGACTTAAGCACAACCAGAGCTCCACATGACCACACAAAATGCTCCTGCAAACACAGCAGAAGGATCACAGCAGGTAACTGTAGGATGGGAGAGGGGGACAGATTCTTTCTTGCAAAAACAGAACTGAACACACCAGAACTGAAAGCATTCATGAAACTACAGGCACTGCTTACTATCAACAACCTGAGCAACCTACCAAAAATACCCACCTTGTATTTGTCTTGCTTTAAGACAGGTACAGATGAAACTCTTGGGAGATAGAAATCTCTGGCATAAACCATGATGTTTCCTGAGGGGAAACGTTGCAATGAGATCTAATGTTCATGGAGGCTTAAGAGACACAAAAAGCATCTAGACAAGGTGCATTCCATGCATTCTTCTGCCTTTATATTTCTGGGCTGTCTCATTTTTATGCTTACTAGGGAAAAATACAATCTCTAAATTTATGTATATATTTTTTCAAAACCAAAGGATTGATAACAAAGAATCCCTTATGGATTTGGGGCTTTTTATTTTTTATCTGTATAATTATTTTTAAAAATTCAGAATTTTATTCAGAATTGAGAGTTATAGGATTTTTAACAAACAAGATTTGGTTTAACCTCCATGTTTTTAGAGTTAAGAAAATGGACCCTGACTTTTCTGTAAATAACCTTTTAGAGAAATGATTCACAGAGCAGACAATGACCAGCAAATATGTTTGCTATTTCACAGGGACAGCTGTAGCAGGAAGGGAAGAGACTTCTGACCAGGTACCCATCAAATGATGACATATGTGACCTTCCTAAGAGAATTCTGGAGCCTCTGTTTAAGAGTAAGCTCCTGCTGGCATGATTTCAAATCCTAACCAGAAATTAGTTCTCATCCACAGCTGCTTAAAGTCCAAATAAATTATCTCAGGTTTTTCACATTGCTTCATTGTGACAGAAAAGACTAAAATGTTTGCATGTCATGAGTATTATAGGTATGCAAATCTTGGCCACTAAATAGAGCTTGATATGGTCTTGTCGATTATTTTGATAGAGCTGAACATTTTATGGAGTAGATTTTAGAAGAGAAATTACTGCTGAAGACCTCTGAAAAGATGTATAGTCAGTGAGTGTTGAAATTCTACCATTCCTCGAGAATATAAAATTATTGAGCATTGAATATGTATTACATATGAGCAAATGCTTCAAGCTTAAGATCTTGCGACTTTTGTGGTCTTTATTCATATTTGGATCTAGTTTGATTCAGTAAAATGAAAGGGTCTAAACTTAAAAATATTTTTTCTGCAGCCATTGTGACAACTTCTCTTTGTTTTTTAAACAGATGGGGAATGCCTCCCCAAGAAGAGTAGAATAAAGATATTATGCACACTAACTTGTACTAGCACTAGTGCTTTTACAAAGAGTAAATTGCTCACTGGAAAAAAAATACATCTATGAATTTGAAGGTTGTGTCAAATGACTATGTTCAGCTGAAACCTGATCACAGTCCTTGCAACCTGTAAGCATTCTTAAAACTGACAAAATTAACAGAAACCTACATATAATTTATTTATATATCAACATAACTGCAAATAATTGCATATTGCCTCCGCTTGCTACAAATGGAAACTTGAGCTGTGGACAGATCTCTGACTAGGCAGGCCCTCCCTGGCTTTACCTTCCCCATCCTGTCCTTCAGGGTTCTTGGAAAGGAAAGATGTCATGTTTGCATTGATCTGCCCCCTCCTGTAGCTGTTGGCAGAACATTCTGCAAGGAAGCTCCTGTGTTTTACAATCTCCTAGTTTTGTTTTTAGTCTACCAGAGCTTAGGTCATGACAGAGGGCATTTCTTCGGCTGCACAAAATAGAGCAAAGGGTCCACTTGTGGTTATATATATTTGGGTTGATTTATTCTATGAGGGGCAGTTTGTTGTCACTCACACTGTGTTCTGGATCACTGAACATAAGTAATCCATACTACTACAAGTTTTCTGAACCATTATGCCTTAGACTTTTATACACATACTCAATAAATACCATGGTGGAGGTAGAGCTGTACCCTGCAATGATTCCTGGAGGAAGAGGTTCCAGTGATCCTGGAAAGAAGGTCCTTCCTTGTCTAAATGGGAGCGTTAGGAAACCTTCACAGTGCTGGGGATTTTGCCTGTCCTTTCAGAGTGCTGTCAAGTAATATGTTAGCATTTTGGGTAGCATTTCAGGTTTTCTCAATTACTTTTGCTTATGGTGACTTCGTGAAGGTAGTTCTATTTCACCAAAAATTACCATTACTTACACCTGTTTCCAGGGCACATCATCCTTGGATTATCACTCTAGTGTGATCACTTACCTTCTTATTCCTCACTGCTCAGGACTGTAATGCTGGAGAATGGAGTAATGCTGGAGGAAGGTTACGGAGTAAGCTTCTCTATAGTTGAAAGAGACAGAAAATTAAAGGATCTGCAACCACTGCATAAATAAGCCACTTGACACCTTTAAAAGCTTCAGCTTACTCTATTTTTGGAATAAAACTAGCATCTGTGCTGACAGCTTACATGCCAAGTTTCAGCTTGATGCAAATTTGAGAAATCCTGAATAAAAACTGCTAAATCTCAGGAGCACATAAACACTACCTGATCCTAACTGACATTCAAAACAGACAGTAGCTAAGCTGCAGTATTTATATAGTACACTACTTCATACTCTGAAAGATAGAAACTAATCTTCTTTAGACATGCTTTACCAAGTGTACAATTGGGTCACCTGAAAGGTTATTATAAATAGAACTACTTGGATAAATACAAATGACATTATAATTTGGCATAACTGTCTTGGGAAGGAGCCTGTATTCCTGCAATGCTCTCCAGAAAATCAGGCACCTTTATACTCAATAACAGTAAATTCTGCAATATCAGCTGAAAATGTGGAAAACTGTGTATTGGGTTGAACCTGGCTGGACACCAGACACTCACCAAAGCCTCTCTCTTACTTCCCTCCACAGCTGGACAGGGGAGAGAAAATATAACAAAGGGTTCATGGGTAGAGGATAAGGACAGAGAGAGATCACTCATCAAATGCCCTCATGAGCGAAACAGAAGCAAATTAGAGATATTAATTGAATTTATTACTAACAGAATCACAGCAGGTAATGAGAAATAAAATAAGACTTCAAAACACATTCCCCCACCCCTCCCTCCTTCCCAGCTCCGCCCCCTCCCCAGCAGTGGAGCAGGGGAGTCAGGGAATGGGAGTTACAGTCACTTCATCACACATTGTTTCTGCTGCTTCTCAGAGAGAGGAGTCCTTCCCCTGCTCCAGCATCTTTTCAACAAGTATTATAATTTATACAGGGAACTGGTACAGCTGTTTATTATCTCTTATTTATATTAAAATAGTGTTTTGTAATTCCAGGATTCTCTACTGCCTTACTGTGTGTGCTCAGGAACTCCATTGAAGGTGAAGGCTTTTACAAAAAATATCAAAATATTTTTGTTTTAAGGAGAATAAGTGCAGGAAAAATTTAAAGGGAAAACATTTCCTGAAAGATAATTCAGGAGAAAGTCAGATATATGAACCCTGTTATCTAGACCAATTCTTTGCTTTTATAGTGTTTCTGCCCCTACAGTCAAGCAATGTGGTGGAGTTTTCTTAATACAGGGATACTGTGTGGGGCAAGGACAGAGGATGGATTATTAACCACTTGCTGCACATTTCCTCTGAAGGTGAGAGAAGCAAAACAGCATTATATTTTCATTCATTAGGCAAATTTAGTCACCATTATATTAGTTATGTTTGCATCACTCCTTTTATCCCACACAAACCATGGAGAGTTTTTTTGTGCTTTTTGGTGGACAAGGAGGTTTTACTAGAACAGATGCTGTTCAGGAAGGAACAAGTTTTGAGTGAGTGTGAGTATTTATGTAAAAGAAGCTAGACAGTATTCATAAAACAAATCTTGATCTTATTTACTTACATTTGTGCTTTTTTTTTAAAGGCCCTTGGTGTATTCACTTGTGCAACATGCACTGAGCACTGCCTGTGCCAGTGGTGCAGGGTGTTTGAGTGGCATCCACATCACAAAGCACAGGGATGCCTTTGGCACCCATATGTAATCACTTCTGGTGCTTCTAGAAAATCATGAGTTGTGTCACTTGCTGCCTTTTGCTAGCATACAGGGAGCTTCTGGTGTCTGAGCCCACACTGACTGAAGAAATGTCCTGAAGCTGCTGCTTCTGCCCAAACCTGCTGTGAAACCTCAGGTGTGCTTCTTAAAGGTATGAACATTTCAGTCTGTATGTGTGATGGGCCTGTAGTGACACTACAGAAGTGTAGGGTCTTGTTGAGGGTTTTTCTCTCCCTTCTGTGGTCTCTGGCTGTGGCATAGCACTGCAGGGTGTTTCTTGTCTCTACTCTCATAGCTACTCCAGTCAAGTTGCTGAAAAGCAGCCAGTGGGTCTAGAGCAGTGCCTAACAGGAAATTTGCAACTGATAGCAGTGGGGGAAAGTTAAGAAAATCTAGGGAAGGTGAAAGAGTTAGGTTTAAAACTGATGATGTTTACAGGAGACAGGGGAGAGAGCTCTCTTATACTTTTGGAAAAAACTGACTTTCTCAAACAACTTGCCCTGAGCAGGCAAGATGGGAAAATGAAGCAGCCCTGGAAGAGGGAAGGCTGAGCCTAGGAAAGGCCAGGCTGGCACAGCATCCAGCAGGCTCTGCTTGGCCAGGTGCTGAGCTGGGGTACATCAGTGCCTGTGCTACAGTTCTGCAGCTGGATCCCAACCAGGCTCCTGCTGCACATGAGGAACCAGATTTCAGACAGCTGTCCTCAAGGCTTGCTCTGCTGGAGGAACAGCAGCACTAACACTTGTAGAGGCTCACCCTCCACTTTGGATTCCCCTAGGATTGTAGCCACAGATGAAAAGCAGAGATGATTTACCTTACAGATCAGCCTGAGAAGCGTGGCAGGAAGGTTGCAGATTCATCAGCAAGGGACTGCACCATCCAGTGGTAGGGCAGCATCTGCCCCAGCCCTCTGATTCTAGCTACCATCGTATGTGTGCCAAAACCCTTTCTTCCTTGGGAGATTCAAGACCTCCACAAATTCAGACATCTCTCCTATTTGTAGAGGTTAGTCATCAATAGGAAAGGCAATTAGAGTTAGCTAACCAAGATACTGGAAGAAGCAGGCACTGTACCCATCCCATTTATACATTACAAAGGAAATACCACAGGCTGCGTTAAAAATGTGACAGACTTGTCTGCAAGCATCCAACTCTCAATCCTGCCCAAACCAACATATGGGGTTAATACTGTCTGTGCCATTTACCCTAACAGTTTCAAGCATACTCATGAAAATCCCTGTATACACGATCTTATCCCATATTTATCACCTTTAAAGCTCGAAATCTAGGTACTTCCACCCCGTCAGACATGTCTGCGAGCTAATAAGTAGTTTCCAAACACGGGGAACCCCGAGTGCGAGGCCGGTCCCTTCCCTGGAAGAGCCGCCGAGCCGGCGCTGGAGGGAGCTGCAGCCCCGGCTACCGCCGCCTCCGCTCACCCTCTGCTCCGCCAGCTCCGCCAAGCAAAGAGGATGAGCAGACTGAAATTATTTAAATGGTATCTCTCGCTGTCACTTCAGTTCAAGAACGCTGTCTTTTTAAAGAAGTCAGACTTGTTTGTTAACCGCTAAGTAAGGGGAGATTTGCAAAGCCATGCTAAACAAGACTGGTTTACAATTTTATAGGTCACACGACAAAGGTACAGAAGCTGCTTTCTGAATTAAACATTATTACTGCCACCTCATTTGAACCTTCTTTAGCATGGCATATTTGTTTCTTATTTCCAGTTTGAATAGAAATTGGATAAAATTCTCTGCCTAGTATCTGCCTCTATCTCATTTAAAAATAAATTCCAGATCAGACATGACAAAAGTAGTGGGCTATATCCCAGCCTTAATGTCTGTCTCTTGCTATACCTTGGGGAAGACCATGCTACTACTACACTCTGTACAAGTGAAATTAACTGAAATTTAGATTGAATAATCTACACTAGCTTTCTGGAGAGAAGAAGTGGAAGCCTTAGTAAATCTGAGAGGTCACTAAGTGAATGCTCTTCACTTGGTGAGTTTTTCTCTTGCCATGTCTTTCTTCCAATGTTTGCATAAACTGCATTATCACAGATAAGCTCCCACTGAAAAAGCCATTGCATTTCTAAAAGAGAGGCTACCAAAGGCCCTGTTCCATGGCAAGAGGTAATATTATTTAGGCAGACAAAAATCAGAGTTAATCACTAACCTAGAAGATAATCTATAGCTTAGGCACCAGAGTCCATAAGCCTTTTTCATTTGGCTGGAACAGCTGTTATACTGCACCAGTCAGTGATGACAAGGAACCCAAAGTGAAAACATAACAATGCCAATAGTTACAGACAGAATCTCTGATTACCTCTTCCTTCTCTGTACTAGGAATGCCCAGGCTGGATGCATCTCATCTGGTGATGTACCTATAATCAAACGTTTACCATTTGCCAAAGAGAAAGATATAATTGTCTGCCAAGACAACCCAATTTGCATGTAAGTGCCTCAGATGATTATCCAAGTTCCTTGCACCATTTTTTAATAAACGTTTATAATTTTATTTTTTAAATGAGACTTTTCAAGTACTGGAGGATAGCCAAAGGGTAAGCAAGAACAATACATCCACCTAATGATAGTCATAAGGGAAATAACGTGGACTTAACTTAGGAGGGTCTGAGTGCACCTTGCATATGTGCTTCTGGAATAAAAGGAGCTTTTCTCTCTTGCAAATGAAGGCATATGATACAGGGACTAAAACAATAAGCCAGCCTCAACCTTGACATATTTTCAAATTTGCAGCAAGAAGAACAAATATAAATGGACTAGCTTTTTAGCAATGGCAGATGAATTCACAATCATTTGGACTTTTGGGCAAAATTCTTCAGATTTGTACCTTAGTCCAACTTCAAGGGAAACAGATGGCTGCAAAAAGGGGAGGTTGGACAAGACTGGAGTCATCCTTTACAAGCTCTGAGGTTATGCAGTCTCAGAACAGTCATGACTTGTCAGCAGATGTGAACTTCCATCTTCCCTAAAGGATGATGTGGGCAGGTGGCGTAGGAGGGTACCACAGCTCGGGAGTCAATGGGCCAGAGAGTCCAGAAGCTGCAGTGTCTCTAATTTCTGTGATTCACATAGTAAGTGTGGTGAGCTCTCCAACCGAGTTGGCAAAGTAACAGGTGGATTTCAGTGGCATCTTGCCTGAGTTCTGCTAAAAGGTTGCTGAGAAAGATGCTTCTTTGTAAAACATTTCCATTTCAATTAATCAGATCTTTCTGTTGAAACAGAATGTTTTGCTGAAAACCTGTTGTGTTGGAAAACTCCCAGCTATTTCTTTCTCTCCTACTCCCATAGAGAGGAAATGGGTTGTCTCCAGCTTCTACGTCTTCTTTTGATGTTTCAGTCATTCTGTGCTTCCTCTTGTGCCCACTCAAGGTCCATCTCACAAAGCACACATCTCTTAAATGGCCCAAATATTTTGTACTGGGAAGTGTATGAGATCTTCAAAAGGTATAAAGAGAAGGAAACAGTTCTACTCCATAAGAGAGACACTGTACAGATGTATAATGGGAGTACATCAGCAACTGAATGGGAAAATTCAGCCTACCTTTTCTGAAGGACATGTGTCATTTCGATTTCTGAAATGCCCATTTGCACCAGAGATGTTTGACACCGTTTGATTGCAAACACTAGTAAACCATTTGAGAATCAGGGAAAATCCTATAACAGCCCAAAACTATCCCCTAATGTTACTGAATTAAACCAGCGGTGATTTTGGCTATAGCTGAATTTGACTTGTGACTGCAGAGAAAAATGAGAGTTCCAATCACTATTTGTCATGACAGTACTAGGCAGGGAATTTAGCCCTTTTTATTTTTTACATTTGTGTGTCACTCCCAAATGCCAGTCTCTGTGAGTGTATCTATTGCTTGTAAGCATTTAGTAATCATTTGTGAACAAATGTTAGCATTTGGTTTCGTTCCATCTGTCATTCCTAGTGGCGGTCTGTGCCTGGCCACGTCACTGCACAGAGATGTGCCAGTGACTTTTCCCCCTTCCTGACAACTCAAATTCTTTGGATAGAAGAGATATATTCGTGAAGCATTTTAAAATAAGGTGTTAAGAAGGTCTTATTCCAGTGAAAGGGTCAACATCCTGCTAAGGCAGGACTGTTCTTCTGTAAGTACAAGAAAATCTGTTCAGGGTCACATCCTGCCTGAGTCCCCCACAGTTATTCAGGGGTGGTACTGAAGTGTGCATATGTTTATCTGAGCCAGCAGCATGCTGTGCCAGCATGGGGTCGAGTGAGACTGCAAACTCCTCTGGGAACAGCAAGAACTGTAGACCCAGGCAACGTGTACTTGGGCATGAACAACCGTTTTCAGTTGAACTTTACCTTTGCCCCTTTCACCAAAAATTTTGGTGAAGTAGCTGGCACCACATGATTTAAGATTTTTAAACAGCTTACAAGAGATGTAAAAAAATCAAGGAAAATGTCCTTTGAAATACAGGCATTGAGTGTGTTTGGCCCTTTGTCAAGGCTCCCAGGCCATCTGGCCAACAAATTCATGAAATCTGTAGAAAGGCAGTTGCAAACTTCTGTTTAGTTTTGAAAATTGTGTATGTGGTATATTACACAAATCTTACTGCTAGAATGTCTTTATCCTGTTTTCTGACTGCTCCAATGCTCACTACCCCAGTCCATCACTTTGGCAATAAATACTGCAGGGTCTACATGCATCACCTCATTATATGCAGCACTGCTTCTCCCAGGTAGCATCCATCCACGCTAGAAAACTGAAAGCCAATTTAGACATGTCTTTCCCAGCTGTGGTTATATCTTTGACTACCTTGTGGATCTATGAATGGTATTGAAATACTTTTAGTTTCAAACCCTGGGCACCAGATGTATGCTACATTAGTTAGAAGTAAGAAAATGTGTTTGCCTGTTCAGTATTTTTTGCTCTCTTACAAAAATAAGAAGAAATTCTTTGTGCCTACTTTCATAATTGCCATGAGTCAAAATATTCTCCTGAATTAGTTTAGTTCAATAGAGCACTTCAGTTTCAAATAGCACAGGAGAGCATGGACAATAGAAGTTGATGTCTTTGATGTTGCATTAGCTTTTTTGTGAGCTAATCTTGTTAGAAAACTATTTCAGTGTTTTTGACACTGTCAAAAATCAGGCCTTTATAGGTCAATGGAACTGAAAAAAATATGAACTTGGTTCTATACTTTCCTTTCTACATTTATTTTTTTCTTTATTTCATCTCTCTTTGCAGGCTCAAGGGAGCAAATCCTTCCATGTTTCAAGCTGGCATAGCTCCGCAAAACAGTTGTGCCAATTATTTCTAGCTGGGGACTGCCACTGGGTGTAAAGCTGCTTGTACTGAAGCTGTTGAAATTACTATCATTATGTTATTTCTTGGCATGGAAAGGAAAAAGATGAGTGAGTGTTTGGGGGGCTTTGTTTAAGTGCAACAGGCCGCTTATTCATGCAAACTGCTGAAAACCACTGGGAAGTAAGCACAGCGAGGAGAATGAACTTCTTGGAAAACCAGAGCTCATATTTAACTTGGTAAGGAGACAAAGCCATTTCTTAATGAAACCTTAAAAAACTCCAGGTCTGCCAGTTCCTTCAGAAAGGAAAAGCCTTTTTCAATGTGTTAGATCAACACTGCAGTACCTATTGTGCCATTGCTTTTATGACTCTTATAGAAATCTTTCCCACAGCTCCTGCAGGAGCTACTTATGTAGCGCCAATGCTCAGAAAAACCATCACATGTTTTTCTTCCACCTGGAACACAATTTTGAAGATTTGTTTCACGTGGTCTGTAATGCTATTCACTCTCTGTTCCTGAAGCGGGGAGAAAATCTCTTCTTCGGAGACAAAATTAGAGTGGTCTGAAGGAAACTTGTTTCATCTGGCAGCTAGTGGTTTGAAGAGCTTAAACTGTAGGTTGGGGAACACAACATCATTGGCCTCTCACGCAGGAGGACTCCTGCAGGTGCACATACCAAGCCAAGTGGCAGGTCAGTACCTCACAGCCAGTATACGTTACATCTGGTCTAGATGTTGTATTGGCAACCAGTTCAACACAGCAACTCTTCTGGAGATGGTATTTCTTCACACACTTAACAGCAAAGCTCCAGCACAGCCAGGGAGCTGCACTGGGGCTCTGACAGCAGGTACCGCCTCAAGCTGCCTGAGACCTGCCCAAGCAGAGCGCCAGGACCCACCATGGCACAGCCTTGGCACCGCTTGGGCTTTGCCATCAGAGACAGGACCATGTTCACACATTCATCACACATTCATTACACATTCATTACACATTCATTCCTCATGGTACAGTGCAGACCTTCACAATAAGGTTTTGACTCCACAATATGGTATAGTGGGCACGCTGTTATTTGGTCGAAGGTTGGATTTATCATCTCGAAGGGCTTCTTCAACTTTAATGATTCAACAATTTCTGTATTTTCTCATTGGAGTGTGACCCGAAGTGTCGAGGAATGTGCTGTGGGGTGACAGCGCAGTGTGAGAGGTGCCACTGCCAGCACGACCTTAGAGCGGTGTGAGAGGTGCCACTGCCAGCACGGCCTTAGAGCCGTGTGAGAGGTGCCACTGCCATCATGGCCTTAGAGCAGTGTGAGAGGTGCCATTGCCATCACAGCCTTAGAGCGGTGTGAGAGGTGCCATTGCCATCACAGCCTTAGAGCGGTGTGAGAGGTGTCACTGCCAGCACAGCCTCAGAGCGGTGTGAGAGGTGTCACTGCCAGCACGGCCTTAGAGCCGTGTGAGAGGTGCCACTGCCATTACAGCCTTAGAGCGGTGTGAGAGGTGCCACTGCCAGCACGGCCTCAGAGCGGTGTGAGAGGTGCCACTGCCAGCACGGCCTGTGCCGGCGCAGCAGCACCCGGTACTACCCGCCGCGACGGAGGCGCGGCCGTGCTTAGCGGTATCCCTTTACCCAGCTGTATACTTATATATTTTTATATATTTGGTTTCTATTTATTACTCGTCTATTTCCTCGTCGCCACTCCCGGGTCCCGTCGGTGCCCCATACCCGGCCCGGCACCCCTTGCCAGGGCGGCTGCGCAGGGCCAGCCGCAGCCCCGCGCCGGTTCCTGCGCCGCGGAGTTTCCGCCGCCGTGTCCTCCGCTCCCCCCTGCGCCGCGTCCCGGCCGCCCGGCGCGTTTCCACGAGCCGCCCATGAGCAGAATGGCGGCGGCGGCGGCCCCTCCTGCTGCCCGCGGTCTGTAGGTGGCGCGGCGGCGAGGGCGCTCCCGGG
>VZTT01035804.1:62038-129377 GCA_013400855.1 Buphagus erythrorhynchus | reverse complement strand
AACTACACTCTCTCACCACATTACAAATTCCATTTCTAGGATTACAATTGTTACTGTATTTCTATTGATGTTGACTGTTTTATAAATTATATAAAAGTTAATTTAATTGACTAAAGAGATTGGTTTTATGGCTTTCAAATACATGTGGACATAGTCCACCAAGTGATACTGATTTATAGATGCAAAGTGTATATAATGTATAAAACTTATTATATTTATGCAAAAAAAGCCTTAATCGCAAAATTATTTTTTTTTAGTTATTTTTTGATAACACATGCAAAATAAATACTTGTGTGTAAATTTTTAGTTATATGTTTACATTGTATTATTAAAACAAACATCTTTATGATATGTGTTTAAATAAAGTTTTATTTTTGCATAACTTGCAAAAGATACTATAATGTTGCTATAATGTACAGAAACCACAAAGGAACTAGAGGCCTGGCTTCCTAGTGCAATAGAGGTGGTGAGAGAGTGTAGTTGGGGCATTAGATCTGTAATTAATTGAAATAACTCTAATAGCACCTCACTAAAAAAGTCATATGGGGTAACTGCCCAAAGAGCAGCTCCTAAGTTGGTATGCAGATTGCCTTCCATGTAGTGACTGAGCAAAAAGTTCCGTTTGAGGTAAAAACAAAGTTTGGCCACATTCGCAATTTCCAAATCTCCTAGGAAATCTTAATTAAGGATTTTCTTCTTTGCAAGGATGGTAATTTAATTTCCCTCCCCCTCCCTATGTCCAGATTTGCTTAAAATTGTGGTAAAATATTACTTCATTGAAGTTACATTTACAAAATGCATTTACAATTTGTAAATTGAATTCTGTCTATGCAATAGACATATCAATGTTTTTACTGTTAGGGCATGTATTTAAAATGGAAACCATTAAAATAGGAGAGCTCTTGTTTAGAAAAGGCTATTTTAACATGCCTACACATATGTGTATTGTTGTGCTATTATGGAAGTGGTGCAGCATGTAATTTAAAATGTGCACGTGGCACAAGCATATGAAGCATATACCACTTTTTATTTAAAAGGACCATGTGTCTCGAAATAAATCAGAATTCCTCAATATTCAGAGTGTGGAGTGAAATAGATAAGGATTTTTGTTTTGTTTACTAAAAGCCAAGAACAGATAATGAGTCTATTGCTCTTTTTTTATTTTTCCACAGACTTAAAGAGCATAGGTAGGGGTGCACTGAGGAGAATTACCATGTGTCAATGTTTAAAAGCATGCTTCTTCAAACTTTAAATTTGGAATTTTGTTTTTATGTACAGGACAAAAACATTAAAAAAAAAGTAATTTAAACAACTAAAATTTAATTTAAAATTTTTGATGAAGGTGTTTTTTTAAAAAGCATTGAAATTTGATAAACTCTAGTGTAGACAGTGATCACATGAGAGTAAGTGCAGCATGTTTGTTTTAGGATTTCACAGAAGAGGTTCAAGCAGGTGGTGGACAGGTTACTGCAATTTATTTCTTTACGGCTGTTTCCTGCAAAACCTGAAGAATTTCCACCTATTGTGAAATGTACCTGGTGGATTCCATCAGCAGCAAAAGTCCTGGCTTTATTTAGTAAGTATTTTTCTTGAACTGTGTAGTCATATATATGTTTTCATATGTATATTTGTGTGTATATGGGGTTTGTTTTATATATGCACACACATATTGGGAGACAGTAGTTTTTACTGCTCCTCTTCTGGGGGAAACTATTAATGATGGTAGCACAGTACAAACTACAATAAAATGCTAAAATGTAGTAAGCAAGAGTCTTCTGTTGGTTTCCAGTACAGGATAATTGCTATGCAGAGTTTTTCTGTCACAACAACTGAAGATCATTCAAACAGAAATCCACAGAAGTAACCAATGGTTGAAGTTTCCCTTAGATTTATAAAAGAAACTGTCTTAAACTTGTAGCTCCCTGAATTTCTTCTGTAACTCACTTACCCCCACAGAACTATTTAGCATCTAAAGGAAGTTGGAGCGATGCAGGTGCCTCTGAGATCCAAAACTACAGCTTAAAAAAAGTAAATCCCTGCTCAGTTCAACATGGAGCACAGCACATTTGACTACTGCAAATGTAAACCTTCACAACTGCTGCCAAATGGTGATTAGAGCACTTACTTTCTCCTTTTTAGGAGAAGACAAAACCAACAAATGAAAATTATAATTGGAACTACGATGTTTTCACTGTCAACTTAAAAGTTTTACTTAAAAGTATTCTGCACAATCCTGCCTGTCCAGAGTTAGGAACATTATCACATCTGTATCTAAACCCAAGATATTTATAGGCATCTATGAAAGAGTTGCTTGTTCCTTAATTCTGGAAAAAGAGCTATTTAGTCAATCAAAAGACACTACTTTTTGTCTAACTGACCAAAATTAAATTATGCTGAAGTGTAAGTAGAGAAAACTTACTAGCTGTTTGACATTTTATGAATGCCACTATATAATGAGGTCGCTTAAATGTGAATTGGCATTCTTCCTTTGGTCAAGTACTTAATTTTTGTGCAGGTCTAGATGGTATACTGGAAAAAAATAAGGTTTTTTAGCCATAGCTGCTTGAAATTATATGAACTTCTTAAACCCTTTCATTTATTGAACTGCTTTTTCATCAATTTCAGCAGAACATAGCACCCTTTATCCATGAAACCTTGATTTAGTGGATGTCCGTAAGGAAACCGGAGTCAAACTGAGGTTCCCTTATCATAAATGGGCTGAAGTAGGGATTTTGTGTTTTCTACAGCAATTATTGTGACATCATATAGTGTTATGTTGTAGCTATAGTTCTGTAGCTAAGACTGAGCTAAGTTCTGTAGCTAAGTTACTAATTTTCTGTGTTATTTTAGACTTGGCTTAAAGTTTCTGAGATCACTGGTGCTCATGATGCCAAGAAATGAGATGTGCTGAGTCTAGGCATTATTTTAAAAGACTTTTGTGTTTTCTTTGTAGATGCTGCAAATAGTCTGATTAGCCCTCCTATTATTTCATATACTGATTTCTATAATTCTACACTTGATCATATTGATCTTATGGANNNATATTGATCTTATGGAAGAATATCATAACTGGCAATGCTATGGGAATTCTCACAGGTAAGAGGAATAACTGGTTGTTTCTTGTTGAGTAGTACTTCAAAGCATTGTATCTATGCTATGTATGTCTATATTAAATGTAGTGGATATATAGTGTCTATATATGGTATGCATTCCATTTATGTGCACATAGATCCACATTAAATACTATATTATTTTATTGGAAAAACATATTACAGCTACTACTTACTTGCTGCTGCATAGGTGTGATATTGACTGGAATAAATCTCATTCTGCTTTTGCAAACTAGAGAAACTATGTAAAATATGGATGATAATAAAGTAGTTATTAATCATTGGCATGGACTTGTGACTGTGTCTTACTACAGACATATTTTAGCCTCCAGTACATTCATAGGCATTTTCCTTGCCTTCAGCAGCAGTTGGGGAAAACTTGGAGACCATAATTTGCTCCACTGAATCAGGTATATTAGGCTACTCTTCTGTCTGATACCTGATATTTTACTTGAGAAGGAAAAAAACCAACTAAACAAAACAAACCACAAAAAACCCAAATTACAAAAGATAAGTGTTATTAATTTCAGTTTCTAGCAGTATTTGCAAATTACAGTTTGTTCTACTAAGTCAAATATCACTATATACAAAGTGAAAAAAAGAGAAACTATTTGCAAAAACAAATTTTCAGTGGAGGGATTAGTTACTGAGTGATAATTCACTCCTATATTCTTAAACTGAAAATAGTGTGCTAGATGCTAGAAAGAAAATATTTAATCTTCTTTTCTCTTGTTAGGTTTTCTTTCTGTCAATACCCGTTTATTATTTCTATAGCAGCAAAAAAAGTTATTATTCAAAGGGACTCAGAACAACAAATGATAAGTATTGCACGGGTAAGTGCCTCAATTATAAATGTTTGTCTCATCCATTGGTATTTTATGAGTATTTGTTAGACTGATATTACACGTGACCTGTTTGAACTTCTAGTATTTCTGATTACCCTGAAAAAGAACTTACACTATTTTAGTATGAATAGTCTACAAATGTCCATGCTGGGTTCTCTCAGTATTTTTTTCTTTTTGTGTACTTAGTTTCAAGATCCTTATAGATAGCAGTGTTTTAGAGAAAGTTATAGTACTTGACTTACTTTTTTCCTCCTTTGAGAAACAGGCATAACATGCTAGCATCTTAAATTAACATGATGATTAAGGAAGAAAAATTCCATGAGAATTTTGGAGTGTTTTGTATTTTATTCTGTGGAGGTGTGTTGTCCTGGAAGACCAAGATTCAACTGTATTCTTTCAGGTCATGGAAGAGGTACTGCTTCTGGGCAGCCTCTTGTGTTTGGAAAGAGGCACTGTCTGCCTCCCTCAGTGGTAGCTTTCTACAGGTGATAGGTGATACTCTTTTCCTCAGTGCTCTGTGTGGCAGCACCACCACCTATCCATTCCTGTCTTGCTGGATGTACCTTGTGAATAGCTAATTAAAGCATAAGCCCGTTCCACAATCTTATAGCTATATTTTTGACAATTTGGTAAGTGCTAAGAAGTTAGTTCAAATGTAGTATAAATGTATTAAAGAAATTTCTCTCCATCTCCTAGAAGATACTGAAGCAGTTACAATGTTAAGGAAATGTCTTTAATATACCATACTGAGAAATTTTACAGTTAACAAGTGTGACGCCTTTTTTTTTTAAATGAAGATACTGCATGTGTGATTTTTTTTTTTTTCATTCAAATAGCAAAGCCTTGTGGATAAAGTCTCTCGCAGACAGAAGCCTGACATGAATATGTTATTCCTAAATGTGAAAGTGAGGAGGACACACCTTGTTAGTGATTCACTTGATGAGGTAACAAAAAACATATAATTAAATTGTGTGTTCCTGTAGAAAAGCTATTGTTAGATTTCAATTTGATAAGTCATATTTAAATCTTCTGCACTAAGAGATTGGGAATATAACTACATAATACTAAATAAAGAGAATTTAATTACTGTCAAAATTGTAGTGCTGCAGAACAGATTGGGTTAGACATTTTGAAATTCATTCCCTGTGCTCATACTGCTCCATTGCAAAGCCCATAACAAATATACATGCTTGTACATGGTCTGTATTTCTATTTGTAATTTTTGTGTTAAAAATGCAGTGCACAATTATCAGTTTCTATAGGACTTGAGTCCATGATAGCAGCATGAATAGTATGTGACTAATCACTAATGAGGTTGTTCTGTTCTAATTCTTGGATTTTCTCCTTCTCTATCCTATAAGAATAATTTTGGGCTTTCTTTTCTTAAATTCTTTTAACTAATTCCTCACATTCTTCAATGTAATTTTTTCCTTTTTTAGAAATGAAACAGATGTGTCCATTAAAGTAAGCAATTCTTCAGTATCCACTGAACCTTGCTAATTAACATTATTTAATGAAATTTAGTTCCCTCTCTTTCTTAACATTGAGAACAGCCTTTCTCAACATTGAGATACTGAAAAATAAGTCCAGGTAGTGAAAACAGCATCAAACATATTCTGATTACTCATGTCATACAATGTAAGTTTGAACTTTATTTTCCTATATTAAAACCTGTCTATTTTTGACCTTTTCTCCTAAGACAAAAGAAATGTGATTGGTAATGTTGCTTTCTCTCAGTCATTGTAGTTTTTTAACCACACTAAAATAACCAAGAGCAAATTCAAAAATTTTTATAGTTAAAATATTCTCCTATTTATTTCCAATGTTTTCTTCTACCCATCTCAGAGATGCGTAAGGACGTGTCATGTATTCATATTCTCAAATTTATGGGGAACAGCAGGTGGAGAGGGAATTTCAAATTTTAAAAAATAATTTGCAAAGAAATATCACTTCAGCTAATAAATGGCTTGTTTCAAATAACATGAATACCTATAGTTATAAAATTTATATGTAATAGGAGCTTTTATGTAATAGGAATTTACTTGAGCAGCTAACAACATAGAGATTATTTTAGCATATGCATATTCTTGACATGGTTTAAGCACTTTCTCTGGAGCTGGGCAGTAATTAATGGTTTAAAGCAAGCTTATATAGAGACTCAGTCTGAAAGATCACTGGTAATTGTAAAAGGCTGTAATCTAATTCTTTGCAGGTTTGTTGTGTACCTGCATGAAATGCTGTCTCTTAGGACAAAGCAATGAAAGGAGCTTGTTACCATTGTCTAAAAAACAGTTCTAAAAAGCAGCTGATACTTGCTGGCAGGTATCTCACACAGAACCAAATGGTGTCTAAATATTGAAATATTAGCTTACTTCCTTATTTCTAAATATTTCCAAATTATGTCTAAGTACTTTTTTAATTTTTCATTTCCTCCTGGTAGCACATCTTCTGTAAAAGGTAAAAAATTATATAGGTCTGAAATATTCAAGACAAATTCAGTTCATTGTGTCTTAATTGCTTATTAAGTCTATTTGTACAGCACATAACTTCTTTTCAAGCCCAGAGAGTGACACCATGTGCAAAGTAGTTGATGGTGTCAAGTAGTTGTAATTGTCTTGCTTCTGCAATTCAGTCATTGTTTTAATATAGTTTTGACCTATTAGAAAATTATGCAAATTAATGGTTTAGGCAAAGCGAGAGCAGTAGAGTAGAGGCTGAGGTGTGTTCTCTATGGCTAGTGGTAGTGATAATATGCTAAATCTCCTTTTTCTTCTGCCTTACCTATTTCACAATAGCTAGCAAGGAAGAAGGCAGATCTGAAAAAGAAGTTAAAAGTCACATTTGTAGGGGAAGCTGGTCTTGATATGGGTGGCCTGACAAAAGAATGGTTTCTTCTTCTGATTCGACAGATTTTTCACCCAGATTATGGTGAGTCCTCATAATTCTTAAATACAATATGAGAATTTGTTCAGACTCTGTGTAAGCACTGCTCAGCAATAATGGAAAAGTCTTTGCATTATTAGCACTGTTTTCAGCTCAAATCCAAAACATAGCCTTGCCAACAGCTTAGCTATTAGCTATGAAGGAAATTATCTCAGCCTGAAACAGCACAATGGTTCAGCAAATATTCAAGTGGAGATAAGGCCAAATGTATTGGTTTATCATTTACCATCCTTCCCTATTTCTTCACATGCTGCATTTTCTCTTTCTGCCCTCAGTTGTCTTCATATAGCTGGTTTAGGGAGGGAGTTTTTCTGGGTTTTGTTAGTAGCTGCAGTTGGATGCTGTTACTGTGCTCAGTTCTGGCAAACTTCCAACCTTGGTCTCCCATGTATCAATGGGTTTTTTTGGTGCTGATAGTTGCACTGAGAGTGCCTGCACGTTCTAGTACTATTTTTGTGACTAGGATAGGTAGAGGTTAGTTTACTTTGAATCTTTGTCATCCTATGTTCTGTTTGTGATATCTGCACAGCCAGTATTCTTAAAGGGGTCTGGGGTAATCTCTGAAAAGAAAGGTCCTTGAGTCAGGAGCAGAGACAGTGTAGGCAGGTGTGAGCCTGAATGAAAAAGCCTGCTTCTGCTGTTACTAAGACCTGTGAGCCTATATGAGGACATTCCATGCCCAAGGGGAAAAAAATAAGATTAAAAAGGAGATTGTAAGACATGAATGAGCAGTCATAAACAAGCAGTTCCATCCACTTGTTTTGCAGTGATGTAGATGGATCTGGATGAGTTTCATTCACCAATCTAATGAGCTTTCCTCTGGGCATGGATACATTATTGATGGCTTTGTGCCTTAAAGTGTTGCCAGGATGGCTTTTAAATTGATTCCCAGGGACTTAAGCATAACACCTGATAGTCATTGAGATTGCCTGTCTTTGCCTGGAAGTGTTCATGTCCCTTAAAATCGTGGTCCTTTGATGTTTATAGGAGTCCTTCTAAAGGTACAGAATTTTAAGTCATAAATATGTCGTCATATCTGTTGAGATTGTTATTTGCCTGTAGCACTTTTTCTAGTAAAAAGGGATCTGTGTGGAGACATGACGTTGGTGAGAGCAACCTTAATAGGAAACAATTTATCCTGCAGAAAGCGTTCTGTGAGTTTGACAGTTCTGTTAGTAAAAATGCTGTCAGCAGAGCTTGGTAACTGATGAGTTTGGAAACATTCAGAGTAATTTATTTTTTCACTGTCTCTGGCAGGCTTCCTTACTTTAAAGTGAAAATTCTTTCATTGTTATGACTATCAGCAAAGTGTGGGAGGAGTTCAGAAATATTCTTGTCCCTTGGAAAGGGACTGTATCTCCTGCTGTCTTCAATGTTTAAGATGCAAATAACATGTCAGAAGCTTGGTGGAGAAAATATCACTGTTATTACCCTTTCCACTTTAACTGATTCTTCGAGTTTAACTCCTGGAATTTAAAAACTCTTAATTAACTCAGCTGTCTGCCTGCCTGTGTGTTTGCAATGTTTTCTTTATCTTGGTTTGGACAATTAACAAATGGGATTTGAAACATATTTTGTTCCAACATCCTTATGATGCCTTACATGCAGCTGTTCTGTTGCTTCTGGCAATGTCTAAACCTTTTGTGATGAGCACCTTTTTGAGCTGGAGTTCAAAAGATAAATTGTTTAGGAGAGTAGGGGGGAAAATGTGAAGGCAGCTTTTTGCCTGTAATTTATCATAAGAACTGGATGTCCCTGAGACAAGTTGGATTTTCATTCCTTTTTTTTTAAGTCAAAAGGACTTTTAATCTTTTTTTTTCATTTAAATATTATTTTTCACCAACTTTATCTTCAGAGATGCAGTGAGCTGTTGCATACAAAATGTGCTTAGAGCTAGTCAGTGTTTTGGTTTGTACAGACCATGGCAACAACAATAAACTTGGCCCATTCAATCCCAACAAATTCAAAAAGGCCATCACATTTTACCCAATTTACTTCTGCATTAGAGCATTCTTATGTGGAGTGTGTCTTGCCTCTCTGAGCAATACTTCATAGGCATTTTAGAGCTGTTATCTGCTTTCATTATGTAGGTTTTTACTTTCTGTCACTCTGTAAAACAGAATGTTCTGTATCTGACGCAAATAGCAGTCAAACTCATCTATACTCATGATTTTAGTAGGATCTGGCTTGTCATTTAGACCCATGAGTGGCTTTTTTAGGGTATATGTGGTTTGGGGCTTTTTTAACTTACCTAGTATAATTTTTTGACAGAAAGTATGAAACCTACCCCTTTGCTGGTTGTGTGAGTGTATAACATAAACCATTGACAGTTTTCTATTCTAAGAAGGTAAAGCTTATAGTATTTGTATCATGGGATTTGTGCCAGCATTTTTAGGGATTGTCATCAGCTATTGACCTAGAAAGAAAGGAGGAAATAAGTGAGTTTACACTGCAGTAAGAAAATGTTTGCTTAGACAGTTAATGTTTATGGCAGTACCGATGCTGGAGCACAATGAAGAAACAGATTGCATAGGGGCATTGCAAAATAACCAGAACTGGAGGCCCTGAAGAACATGTTGCACCAGCACCAAGCAGGGCTGGTGGGCTTGAGCCTGCTTCAGGCTTGGCACTGCCCTTGGTGCTGCTTCCCAAGCACTTGCCTGCAGGCTCCTGCCGTGGGTGAGAGCAGGGTCCTGAGAACAAGCATGGGGATGTGGGCACCCACAGGAGCATTCCCAGGCTGCATGGGTAAGAAAGGTGAGGCTTTGTATGAATTCTTGCAAAGCTCAGGCTTTTTAAGGGCCACGTTGCTGTTCTGCAGGCATGTTCACCTACCACAAGGACTCGCAGTGCCATTGGTTCAGCAGCTTTAAATGTGACAACTATTCAGAATTCCGACTGGTTGGAGCCGTATCCTTTTCTGTCCGCTCGAATGTTCTGAACGACGGCCACTCGATGAGCTGGTGTGGGGATAAAATAAAGCACTGGCTCAAGCTCCTTCAAAGGTTCTATATACACCTATGATCCATTTTAAATGTATTTTTTGGAATATTGTTCAAGCAAGTGAACTAAAAATAGGAAGAAAATGGGGTACATGGTACATTTTACAGTCATAAAATACTAAGTCAATGTTAAATTTGCAACTTTTTGTGTATAAGTTGTAATTTTTTTATGTACTTAGGCCTCTGAATTTCTTTCAGTTAACATCAATTTGCCTGTGTCCATTAATACTTAAGTCCCTATTGAGCAGTATGTGGCTTTTTGCCTTTCTTATTACAAAATGGAAGCTGATTTTGAGCACAAGTTTATTTTCCAGGTTTTCTGTTGTGGTCATAAATGAAGACCTCAGACAAACGATTTATGATAGTACATGCTTATAACTCCACTGAGATGAGGTAATAGTGTCCATTTACTGATTTCAATGGCATCAGGTTGTAGGTCTTTTCTTACATCTATTCTATTCTTGTGAGCAGTTGAATTGCGATAGTTTCAAATTTGTTTCATAGGATGCGCTTAAATGTGCTAATGGATGAGCTGTAGTACCAGTGTAGGTTTGTCTTAATGCTTTTTATATTTATTTAAAAGAAATATTGCTTCATCGATCTTTCACTGGAAATTACATATTTATCTTTCTCTTTTTCATAACAAAACTTTGGAAAAATTTATTGGAGAAATGTTTGTATAGAATATTATGAAAAAGATTCTCAAGCATTCTGTCAATGTACATCATTTGACCATGTTAACCACTGCTTAATTGTAATGAAAAACTGCATTTAAAATTGTCAGTCCAGAAACAGTGAAATAATTTACATTCCTTCTGTTTGTTGAGCATGAATCTTAAAATATTTTTTCCAACCTACAAAAATACTAACTGTAATAAGGATTTGTCAGATTTGCCCTTAACTTTTGACGTATATAGCTCATGGGGCTTGCTGTATATAACAGCATCACCTTGGATATCCGTTTCCCACCTTGCTGTTACAAGAAATTATTGAGTCCTCCCATTGTCCCCTGTGATCATAACACACTTGTAGGCATCTGTGGTGTCACATTAGATGACCTGTTTCAGATTATGCCTGTAAGTATTACATTTTCTAAGAGGCAAAATTACTGATATAAAACCTGATTTATTTATATATAATGCTTGAGTTTCAAACTTTTTTAAAAGCAACCTTTTTTCAGCACAGGCTGATAAAGTCTCCTTCTGATGAAAACAGAAAACCTCTGTGTTTTCTAGCCTAATATGCATTTCAAAAATGCAGCTTTTTCCAAGATACTTTCTGTATAAAACAATTCTTCTGGCATATCCTTGCAAAGTGCATCACTTAGTTTTGTAGATTTACTAAAAAGTTTTTACTCCTATTGTAGGAATTGGCACATGGACTAAGTGAACTTCTGTCCTATGAAGGCAATGTTGAAGAGGATTTTTACTCAACATTTCAGGTCTTTAAATGCACAACTATAAGTGGTTCTCAGCCTTGTTCTGTGATTTTTCCCAGTGTTAGAATGGCAGTGGAGTGGCTCATTGCTGTGTGATTGCTGGTGGTTTGGAATGTAAGTGTGGGGATCAGAGCTGGCTCCAGGAGCCGCGCTGCCCAGCACCGCTGGGTGTTCCGCACTTGGCTCCATGATGAGACTCGGAGCTGTTGTTCCCTGACAGTGTAGGTGGATCCCAGTGCTCACCACCAGGGTCTCTTGGCCAGCTGCTGGTGATTTCCAGCCCTTTGCTTTTCTGTCTAACTCAGAAGATAGTCAAAGTTTACTTGGTTATTTTATGCATTTTGTCCAGGAAATCTCACTTCAGCAATAGCTTGTTCAAGTTTTTACAGTTTTGCTTGACCTGGGTGTTGTAATTGCTATTTCAGTCAGGAAAGTCTTTTTCAGTTACTTATTGTTTCAGAACACCCTTACTAGTTAATGAAATTTCATATTGGTGATACTTAGTTCCTAGGTGAGCTACAGAGCAAATACCTTCTTAATTGTACTTGCTGCTCCTATGCCATTCTTTTGTATAAAAAGCTCTATGGTTCCAGAGCCTGCAGGTCAGTTTGACATGCCACTATGTTACAGGGTTTTTGTTCTTTGAATACTAATTTTCTGAGCAATTTGTTGAAAATTGTAATATTTACCTTGTAAAAACATCACAACCCTCAGAATTACAGCATGTACTGAAGAGAGAGAGGGAATGCATGATATAAGATAAGCTTTGTAGGTTGTAAGTATATTAATTTATTTTCCAGTGCTGACCTTGACTCCTCTTTTTCTGTAGGTTTTTCAGGAAGAATTTGGTGTTATAAAATCTTACAACTTAAAGCCAAATGGAGATAAAATTCCAGTCACAAATAGGAATAGGAAAGGTACTTCAATGTATATTAACTACACATAGTTTGCAGATTTAAGTTTGTCCTTCTTCTCCTTTCTATAAGCCTGTGCTTTGATTAACAAAGTGTGAAATGAAATGGCTGTAGTTCTTTCTGGTATGCCTACCAATTTAATGGTATCTAAAATTAAATGCATTCATTTTTCATATTCAGTATGATTTTAGAGGGCAGAACAAGTGATTGACTAAAATTATTAAAATGTAACAAAATGATTTTTTTTTTTTTAGAATATGTGCAGCTCTATGTTGATTTTCTTCTCAATAGATCGATCTACAAACAATTTGCAGCTTTCTATTATGGATTTCATAGTGTCTGTGCTTCATATGCATTACTGGTAAGAATAAAGTGAAACATAACTCTTCACTTCTATTTCAAGTATTTGACAATGACTTATTTAAATTAAATTGCACTGGATAATTTTAAGATTTGGAAAGAATCTTGACTGATCAATAAACTTGATTACTCCAACATAAGTGAAGAAATTAATCCGGTAATCAACTATTCTCTGTAGTGTTTCATTGAAAAGAGATAAATAAAGCTCCAGAAGACAGGTTTATCACTATGTATTCACAGACACATCACAGGCTCTCCTGTGGATGTTTACAAGGTTTCTGTGTATTCCCTACATTTCAGAACTGCAGAACAACTGTGTCTGAGTGCTCCAAGTGATTCCTCTGAAAACACCTATTGCTTTTTACAGGAACAACAGTCAGTGAGGTTGAGATTAAATATTCTACTTTCAATCCTGTTTGGATTCCTGTGGAATGACTTTTTTAATTTACAGCATCCCTTCTGCACTGAGAAAGAAGAGAAAGTTTCACTTTGCCTGGGATTTTCTGAATTCCAGTGAAATTGGTGAACTGTGGCACCTTGCAGCAAAGTGAGGTGTGCCCAGCTGCAGGGAAGGTTCTGGAAGGACAGTGAGAATCCATGCAACTTGATGGTGTTGTAGTAGATGAATAAGTGGGTTCTACAGGTGGAAGTTTAGCGGGTATTAAACATGGCTTATTGTTATAAGTGTTTGCTTTGCACACTGGGACTTGTCAGTGCAAATGAAATGGAAGTTGAAATCAAAATTTACATCAAGACCCTCCCTCAGATTTCCATATGTACAAACTTAATTTCTTCCTGACCCCTTTGTAGTCTGATCACATGCTAGGCAAGTCAGTGTAATAAATGTAAGAATGATGAAGATGTGAAGAACAAAATATGCTGAAATATTGTGTTATCCTGTAATTAACTTTCTACTATATATGGCAGTAAGAGAGTCTTCAAAGTGCTGAGGGATTAATTTTTCTATAATCAGTATGTATCCAAGTTAGAGACTTACATTGAATGATATTCTGTTAATTTTTCTGTAATGACAAAATAAAAAATTAATCTTTGTCTAGGAGTATTATTTCTCATCTTTTTTAAAAAATTAAATATTTTGTCCTTGATTTATGGCAGCTACTTCGTCCAGAGGAGGTTGAAATTCTCGTCTGTGGCAGTCCTGAACTGGACATGTCTGCTTTACAGAGAAGTACCCAGTATGAGGGCTACCAAAAAACTGATCTGACTATACGGTAGGCCTGGGATTTTATTCTAATTACTGAGTTTAAAACATCATGGAATGTTAGACTTCCATCAGTCATCTGAGAATGACTGAAGTTTTAGAAACTTACTTCTAAATAAGGCAAAGATACTACTAAATTGTCATGAGTAGGAAGACTTAGATCCTTAATGGTATGTGTTTACTGAATATCCTTAAAAGATTATGACCACATTGAAGTGGAGTAGTTTGAAAAGCTCCAAATCCTACATATGAGATTTCAGTATTTTTATTATCCAATCTTCTAAAAATACTTTTTTTACTCAACTCACTTTGATACTAAGGACATTTATATTAGTCAGTGGCAGGCATTTATAGTTGTATAGATAAATGGTTTGGAGCATCATTTGGCAAAACATCATTCCAAAATTAATAAAATATTTTACTTGTCAATTCCTTGGGACTTTAACCTTGTCTATTGGGATACTGCTGATCTCCTATATATTATATTAATTAAACTCTAAGTAAGTGATATTCATCATGTAGTATTTGTAGTTTTATAATCATCTTCATGCTATTTTTTTACAATGTTGCATTGCAACGTTTTCTTCTCCTTCTGCCCTGGGCATAGATACTTCTGGGATGTAGTACTGGGATTTTCCCTGGACCTTCAAAAGAAGCTGCTACATTTTGCTACAGGAAGTGATAGAGTTCCTGTGGGAGGAATGGCTGATCTCAATTTCAAGATTTCAAAGAGTGAAACATCCACTAATTGGTAAGTAATGTTTGAATTTTTAAAATTTTTTTCATTAAATTTTTTCCCAAGAGCCCTTATTGCTCTTGAATGTCTTTTTACAGAAGAGCAAATGAATGTACAAGGAGGAAACTGTATGGCCTCCTTTAGTTTGCCTTCAAAATGTTATACTCATTTATTGATTGTATTAATTTAAAAAACAAGGAAGTTGTTTTTCCAGTCAGTGTTTACATATGAAGCTGGTAATTATTTATAGGGATTATTTACATGTTTTCAATTCAAATAAATTATTTATTTAATCATTCCTAACATGATAGCTGACCTAATGAAAATATACCTTGAACTACCATGAATTTTTCTGAATTTTTTAGTTTGATGGTATTATTTATAGCAACCCAGTTAGTATTTTTTTAATTCTTAAGACTGGAGAAAGTCAGTTTAAATAATTTGAAAGCTGTATAGAAAAATTTGCTGCTCTGGAGCTCGCTGTGAAGCAGTAATTATTGACTTTACCTAGATTTCTCAAACACAGAGTGATCAAAATACTTAAACTATTTTTCAAAGTCTGAATATAAAACTGTATTTTTCAAGGAATTTTTCTGTTTTTTCTGTGAAGAGCTGATCTAAAGACATAAACATAATAAATTTTGGGGTTGTTTTAAATTTAATTTATCTCATTATTGTGATATTTCTAATGCTTTTCTCAGTTAGGTAATAACTGGTTCCAGTAACATTAAAGGAACATGAAGATCAGATGAAAAATGAAGAAAAATCAGTCAACGTTGAATCACTCTTTATGTTCCTTCTGTAAATTGTTCTTTTTCTTAAAAATGAGAAAATGTGTTTTGAAATAGTGTGCATTTTAAACTGCTGTAGGTCCATGTTTTGCAAGATAATTGTTGCTGTCAGACTGCCTGCACAGGGATAAATGTAGACACCATCATCATATTGCTCACACAATAGGATCAAAGAATGTAATAGCAATAAGAATTGGCAAATTAATAAAAGCGTCTCAACTTTACAAATTCTGAAGCCATGACTCCAGTCCAATTAACAGGTCTTTGCTGATCACTTAAAGGGCAGGGAGGGGAAAAGTAACTTGGGTTTCCAAATTTGGGGGTTCCACCCCCTTTAGAGCATGTTTGCCAATGATCAAAGGGCAAGCTTGTGCCATTCAAAAGACCGAGGGATGAAATGAAAAGAGACCTTAGAGGGCTTTTGGGTCACATATAAAATGTGTGTCCAAATGTAATACATTTTTCAGTGTGTTTTCCAAATGGCAGGCTGAGCTTCAGCTCATTGTCTTTCTCCTGTCTCCCCCCAAGTTATCAGCTGTAGGACAAGTCTGTATCATCAGGTCCTCCATGTCACTTGAGAATTTAAATGGCAAGAAGTTCCTGTAGCTTTTTATTACCTGTGGCTCATTAAATTAATCCACTCTAGAGAGAAACAATGTTTCCAGTGTTTCAGTCAGACATTCCTTAGCCATGTCTGCAATACATATATGCAAGCTCTCAGAAGAAACTTGGAAGTGTTGGTATAGCTGAGACCAGAATTTGTCAACTGTTGTTTTTCCAGCATTTCAGTCAGTTCTTCAGAGCTCCCCACTGAAGTCTGTAAGGACCTGCTTTAGCAGGCTGGACCCTGAGTTCTGTATCCTCACAGACACCTAACTGTGGTTCTTCTAGGTGTGTCTGTACCTACTGCAGGACTCCCCTTCCTTTTCCATGTTATGAATTCTGTCTACACTCAGATTTTGTGTTTAGAGAAGTCATGTGGTACCTGGAGTTTCCAAAATCTGGAGAGATGTCTCCAACTTGAAAAAATATATAAATAAAAATGGAGGAGGGAGTTGGAGGCAAACAAATTTATCTGAGGTACTTATTAGCAGCAGTGGTGTTACTTGCATTCAACAGAACTTGAACCAACATTGGGATAAATGTTCCTTTTATAGGATTTCTTACTTAAGAGATGTTTAATTGAAAATGTATAGGCAATTGCCAGTGTGCTGGTTCTATTGCATTACTCTAAAATGTGTTTTTCTGTGTTTTAAATTGTTTCAGGTTACCTGTGGCACATACCTGCTTCAACCAGCTTTGTCTCCCTCCTTACAAGAACAGGAAGGAACTGAAGCAAAAGTTAATAATTGGAATTTCAAATGCAGAGGGGTTTGGTCTGGAATAAGATTAAATACTCCAAGAACAGCATTTTTATGTAGCATTCACTCTCTTCTGATTGTGCCTTTAAGCTTTTCATTGTTATGTCTCTTGATACTGTGCCAGTTTTATTGCATTTAGATAATTTTTTAAATTAAATATGAAGTGTATGGTTTTTTTCCTGAATGGCAATACATTTGCTGCTTGCTTTGTCACAGAAAGTAGCTTTCTTTGTACAAAAAGCTCATCTGTTTGATAAACGAAACCCAATTAAGACAATTCCCAAGTTTTAGGTTTTTCTTAATAGCACTTAATCATAATTCCTTTCCTTCAAGGTATCCCACTGGGAGATAATATACAGAATATTTCTCTGTTGGTTAATCCCAGTGGCAGATTGTTTTCAATTAACATTAATAATAGAAAAACTTCAACATCAGCATGTAGCCATTCTCTTCACAAAGGCAAATAGGAATTTTAGTCTTTATAAACTGTATGTAGTTTTATTCTGGTTTTCCTTCTCAGTGAAACCAGCTGTCTAAGAAGTATGTAAATAACTGCCTGTGAAGAAATACAGTTTTGATAGTGCCATTTACTGCTAAAAAATTATTTTTTATGAATAAGAGGTTTTAGATGATGTATATTCAGCTTTTACACTTGACTGTACAAGAGTGTTAAAAGGTATTTTTTCAGCTTGAGGCAATTGAAGTTCAAGCTACAGGTATTAAGGAATTTGTATGTTCATTCTTAACAGCAAACTAGCCAGGTTTATTGTAGCATTATATTAAACAAAACTAGATATTTAAAAACAATTCCACATCTGGTGAAATGCTTTAGGAAGAGAATTATATCCACAACTGGTGGAAAACTGATATAGTGTATCATGCTATCATTTTTTTGCAGCAACTTTGTTCAAAGTCTTAAATAAGCTGTGACAAAAGTGAATACAATAACATTTCTGAAGAATGTTGCAACTTCCATTAACGTGGAGACCAGCATTTAAAAATGTTTTGTGTTTTTCACTGCACAAGCTCAGTGAAAAGAATTCTTGGTATGTCTGCTCTGAGTTAGTAAATTAGCAGCTGGGGAAGAAATGATTCTAAAATACTGAAATAATTGTAAGTCTGGGTTTTATTCAATAAGTGGAAAGAATTTATCAGCATGCAGTATAGTATTTTTAAATATGAACAGCTACTGTGTGTTCTGTAGATTTTTCTTTCAGCTGAATAAGGCCCAGATCGTTTGAGACACTTTGGCATCTAATTTGTCAGCTTTCCCCATTGATTTCTGCTGGGGCATGGATGCATAACTATCTTGTAGTGTCTGTACTCAAATACTATATTAGTCTTCTTTCTTTCTCTGTATTATTTACATACAATCAACAGATTTTCAAATGATGAACCAACTAATCTGTCTAATTCATGATTTCAAAGTTGTACTGGATATTCTTCAATAGCTAAGTGTAAATTTTATTTTTTTATTTCTCCTAGAAAAGTTACTGGTGATTTTACTGTTTTATTGAGGCAGAGATAAATATTAGGATATTTTAGAATATTTGACACTGTATTCATAGTGCTGTCATTGAAACCAGTAATAAGATTTCCATTGGCTTTAGCCTGGAACGATACTAGGTTAGCATGAAGAGTGCTAAAAGCAGCACTGAAAAATTCTGCATTTTTGCATTGTGTCTCCCTAATGGAGATTTTAAAATAAATTTTAACTTGGAGGATTTCAGATGTTGAGAAATAAATCAAGCTTTCACTGTTGCACTGAATGAACTGGATAGCTTCAAGCAATGTTAAATTTCTAACACCTGAATAAGGATGTAAGTAAGAAACCTGAAAACAAAGACCTACTGTCTTTCCTCTCTTTGTAGAATTGGATTCATGAAAGGCTGGCTTATGAATAAATAGCTATACAGTTTATCTGAAAACATGGCAAATTAGCCAAAATATTTTTTTAAGGCTTAAACCCGCTTTTAATAACTATTTATGTACTATTGTTAAAATGAAAGCTTTATCTTTTCTCCTTTTCACTGAACTGCACTTTGCCTTCTGTTTAGTTTTATTTATTGAAGCTTTTTTTGAGACAATGTGTAATATTACCTCGGAATTCTAAAAACGCTATTGTATTTGCGTCAATTTTTAAATCAGATTGTCATTCAAAGACATTTTATATATTTCCTGATGTTGATAACTTAAATAGTAAATTTTGTATTTGTTAAATTAAAGCATTACACTGTATTTATGAAATAAGCCTCTGATAATTTTAAAAAGTATATTCAATGGTGTTTTGTTGTTCTTGTGTCTTGCCCTGTAACCCAGCAAATCTTTTTTTATCTCCATCATTGTTTTGTACTGTACAAAAGAAATCTGGTTTGTATAAACTTGTTCATTACTAAGTATCTATTTTTATGTATCAAAATTGTCCAGTCATTAAACCAAATATTTTAATGCTGACCTCACTTGTATAATTTCAGATTTCCAAGATTGGTCATAATGGGTTTAAAATCATGATCAACCTCTCTGCTTTTGGTTTATTTTTCTTTTGAGAAGGTTTCTTTACCATAACAGTTCTGTTAAAATATTGCATGCTCACTGGAAAGAAACTAAGTATTAACAACCAAACATACACCAAGACTTAGATTTCATATTTATAGTCAAAATTGCAGGTGTTCTGGTGCATCCCATAGTGTAATAATTCTGTAAAATATATAGATCCTCATGGATCCAACAACTGGGGTTGTTCTGATGGAATAGAGAAGGTTTTAGAGACATGTAATTGGAACCTCCCAGTACCTTAAAGGGGCTCATGAAAAAGAGGGAGAGGGACATTTTATTTGGGCAGATAGCAGCAGGACAAGGAGAAATGGTTTTAAACTGAAAGAGGGCAGGTTTAGATGAGATGTTAGAAGTTCTTTATTCAGATGATGATGAGACACTGGAACAGGTTGTCCAGAGAAGTTGTGGATGCCTCATCCCTGGAAGTATTCAAGGCCAAGCTGAATGGAGCCCTGAGGAACCTGATCTAGTGAGTGGCATCCCTGCCCATGGCCAGGGGCTGGAACTATGTGATCTTTAAGGCCCTTCCAACCCAAAACATTCTATGATTCTGTGATGCTAACTTAATTTTCCTTATTCTTTTTACTACCTCAGTTGCAAGATTACTTGGAGGTGCAGGAAGAGACAAAGCCACAAACTGTTGTCTATTTTATCTTTTGTGTTCTTCTGCCTAATTTTAACATTAAAATCAGGAGGGACAGGTAAGAAGAACATCGCGCTTTCTCACAAACACAGGTCCTGATCACAGAACTGTTACCTTTGTACCACTCAAGTTACCTACAGATGGCAGCAAAGATGAAGATTGAAACAATTTAATTAGAGGTCAGACTTTTCTCTTAGCTAACAGTAGATATTATAAATGCATATAATGAAGAAAAAAGTAATGTCTTAAAAATTTCTATCACAAATAATTGCAGATTTGCAAAGTTGGCAAATATAAATTGACTTTTAGCAAACAAATATGGAGAAAGGAGACGCAGCTTCTTGGATCGAGTGCTGGGTTTTGAAAGTGTCCTCTCTTCCCATTAAGAGTTCCTAATATGTTTTTGGGACAAATTAAAGACTCTGCCAAAACATCAGAGATGAGATTGGTTATACCTGACCTCTGATCAGTCAATAGCCTCAAGACTGACATTTGGAAAAAGGTTAGAAAGCCTGGCTTGCCTTGTCCTGTTTCAGCTAGGGGTCAGATGGCTGCCACTGGAGCTTAAAATTGAAATGCAGTATTTCCTTTTGATTTTTTGGCCAAAAGTGGTGAGATTCCTTTTTTGTTGTAGTAGTTGGCATTGGTACTGGTTGACTTGCTCCAGAAGTAAATGCTATGCCCACTGTTAATCTTCATAGCTGTGGTATTTAATACTCCTTCAGAACTCCTTGAATAAATGAAAATATCTGCAAAGTCCCTGAAATGCTCTGGTTTCATGTCCTGACTGTCAGACAATAATGCGTTCTTTCTTCTGGTTTTCTTCCAATAAATTTGTTTAGGTCATGTAATTTTTCAATCTATTTCTATTTTTTTTCAGGGTCTGTACTGGTGTATGTGTTGTTGAAGTTCCTTGCACTTTTAAATACTCGTGTATAAGAAAATAATAATGAGATGGCTTGGACTGCCACAGCTGTTTCACTTGTGTTAGAAATGTTCTAATTAATAGTGAAGTAGGTTTTGTTGTTAAATTAATGAGCGAAAATGGCCCCCAGTGATCTGCACCTTTCAAATTGTTAATTAAATTCTTACTGAATTCTTTGAACCCCAATGGCTTTATGTAAAACACAACAGGACAAGGAAGATGAAGAGATTTTTTTCTGATGATCTGGTGAAGCAGTTGCTCATTAGACTCTTGGAAGGGTGGGAGAAGTTCACATAAGTTGGGCAAACTAAGTTCAGTTCTGGACTCTTCTGCAGTATTAGAGTTAATACCTATATGCATAATAAAAGGATGTATCAATGAATGTCTTGTGTGTTTTATGTCCTACTACAGCAAGGCTTCATTTACCGTTTTTCTTTTTGCCATCAATTTAATGATTTGGTATTTGCAGTGAGTGAGACTTTTACTTTTTGATGCAGTATTTTCTTCCCATGAGGGCCGTTCTAGATTCTGTAGATAATACGATGTGCAGGTTTAATTTAAGGGCTTCTTGTTTATTTGCTGCTTTAACTCTATGACATGATTTCTTATTAACCAGGAGACATGAGTCTGTTCTGACAGAGTCATTAGTTATCTTCATACCAGGATCTCTGGCTACTACCATACTATGGATAATAACAATCCAGCCTACACTGGCATTACCAGAACAGAACTATTTGTAGCTACATTATTTAATTCAAACATCTTATCAATAGGTGAGTTTACTCAGTATGCATTCAATCTCTGCTTTAGCAGAGTACTAGAACAGTAATTTCTTTTGCTATTTGTTTTGTGTCAGTAGCAGTATTGCAGAAGTCAAGAACTGTGTTTTGTCCTGTGGAAAAATCAATCCAGCTGGACATAAAGTAGCTAAAGCACAGTCATTTTTGAAAACCATGGGGTTTAAACTCAAACATGTGGGTCTTGGTTTTGATTTTCTTCTGGTGAATTTATGTAACCTCACATTCCTGGTTTCCAAAGACTGTGGTGGCAGCATATGTACTGCTTGGGGCTTTTTATAGTTGGCCTTGATTAGTGGTAATGTGCCACACTGAACAAAGAAGGCACTTAATTTTGTCATCTTGCTCATCTACTTTAAAGAGGGATCTTTTACCAAATCTTTATGGATTCCAAGATGGAGAAGTATCCTGCTCAGATACTTGAACACCCTGACAAGACATGTTTTGTGATATTAAATGGATATTAATTATTTAACATTTATTAATAGAAAATTTATTTAACTATAGCAGATAAATGTGGCCTGTGTAAAATAGAGATGAGCACAGCAGCAGAAAAGAAGAAATTTACTTCCTTAGCATTTCAATGGAATTGCTTTTTAGTTTGGAGACATCTAATTTTATTTCCTTAGCTGATGAGGTTTTTTTCAAGGGTAGAATATCTTAGAGAGTTTAAGAACTGAAATTGTTTTCCTTAATTCGATAACTGTGTTAGATAAAGCTAAAATTTAAGTAAACTGTAGTATTTTCCTACATGCACCTCTATGTAGTCCTTATTGCATTGTCAAATTGTACTGATATTAATAAAGTGTTCTTCATCATTTTTCTTTTGAAATTCCCACTTTTCTGGCAATTTTACCATGAAAGAAAAGCTTTCCCAAGCATTGAAAGCAGTAAGTATTCATTCAAACTGAAAGTTTTAAAGTAATAAGAGACATTTGTTTCTGTTGCATATAAACAAGCTTGTTGCATTTTGGTTTGGGTAGTTTTGCTTTAGGATCCAGAATCTATTCAAGAGCATATTTCTGCACATTGGTTGAAATGCATTAAGCTGTTACATCAAATGGCACATTCTGGAAGGTGAAAACTCTCTTTCCAGTAGCTTGTGCTACTGAAAGTTACTGCAAATAAGTGAAAAGGATTCCAAGTTAATAATTGTTTACATTGCTTTGTTAGTTGCCAGATAGGGGCTGAAATCTCCTGGGGTATTACAACCAAGCTGTGTTTGAATTTCCAGGGGCATGTTTGCTTTCTTCCTATTGATCATGTCCTAGCCCATGCTGGGCCAGTTTCTACCGGAGATGGGTTTCACACCCTTACAGGTGATGTTTTAATGTATTTCTTACACTGACAAATTTAATACCCATTAATTCTTCATTTCAAAAAGGGAGGTCAATTTCTTCAACAGTCTATCATGTTGGTCAAGAACTCTCGGGTACAGAACTAAATTCTCATTAAATTAGTTTCAAAACTGTTTCCTATACTGGATTTTAAACATTAAACACCACCCTATAACCAAAGGTGTTGAGGCAACATCCACAGCTGTGTCTTCTGTTCCTCATTCCCTGGTTGTTTTTGTGTAAACTGCTGTAGGCACGTAACAAAAACATGGGAGATGCCTTAGGAGTAAGTTTTTACTTGAAAGTGATAGTGTTGGAATTATTTTATCTCTTTGTTACATCCCCATGTGGAAGCTGTAGTTTGTGGTTTTCATTTGTAACTGTTGGCAGTAGGTACACTGCAGCTGGGGATCTGAAGGTGTAATTGCTTGCATCATTTTTCACATCATTGTTCAAAAGAAAAAATGACCTTTCTGTGTTTCTCTTCCCTCTTCAGGGCACCTTGATGCATCAAGGCTTTTTATTTTATGGTGCAAAGGTATTCTCAGTTTATCTTTTGCCCTTGAATTTCTTCTCAATTTATTTGTTGCTGGCTTTATTAGTAGGGCTTATTAATTCTATATGACATAAGCACAGCTGCTATGCTTAATCATGCATTCAGTTAGCATTTTCATACTTGTAGGTGTACTGGGAAGATGAAATTGCTACTTTCATGCAGCACAATCAATCCTTGATTAATTTCTCCTGTCATTACTTATAGCAACAATCTGCATTCTTTGTATAGTTCTGCTGCCTTTCACCATGTTCAAGACCTACTGTCATTCATAATACAGTAGATATATAATTGTGATTAATATGAATGATAAAGAAATAGAGGCTTTCACTTTGAATTTTCCTAGATTAGAAAATCATCCCGTTGGCTATTTGTGATCCTTTCTTCTAGGTTTTTGGTTTTTTCTTCACTGGGTATCAGATTTTATTTTGTATTTTCTCAAAACACAGGGTAACTTAGGGGAATTTAACAGGTATTTTAGGACTGAGTTGTCACTTGCTTTCATCAGTTATTTGGCTTGTCTGTACTTATCCTAGCTACATGCGATGTCAATCCTGTATTTGCAGCACATTTTCATAAATCAAAGTGATTCTAATATTAAGGAAGAATACATAGATAAAGCTGCTGCAAAAGGATAATGACTTTTGTCTCTAGGGTGTACCTCATAAATGTGTTTCTGCCTCTTAAGAAAAAAAGGGCAGATTAAAAACAATGGGTTCAAGGTGATGGCAGGGGGAAATGGAGAGCATTGCTCTGCTGTTCTCTCATTTTTGAGGAGCTAGACAGTCTCTACATATTGAAGATAGCCTGGGACGAAAATCCCTGAGGGATAACACTACAAGCTTCAGATCAGTCATTGTAACTCAATCTGCTCTTCCTTTTTGTTACCACTAGATTATTATTTTAATTACCTTGGGGTTGTTTGCTTTTTTCCCTGCTGATCTTGTCATAGCCCATGCTTACCTAATTTATATTAGTCATGGGTTTCTCTTGCTTTGAATGTCAGAATTGAGCAAATGAGCCCCACTTAGGAGGTGAGCAAGAAGCCAAGGCTTGTCTTGGACCATATGAAATCCCAACCTTTTCAACAATATGTAGAAAGCTGAAGAGTTTAACAGTATCTATCTCAAGTCTGTCTAGAGGGGCCCCTTTATAAGCCAGGCTGATCAATGCTGATGGGAGACCTTGTTTGCTGAGCCAGCAGAGAGGCTGCAGCAGGGTTTGGCAGTGCAGCAAGCCAGCTGCAGCCTTTCCCTCCAGCTCTGAGTGCTTCCCAGTTTTTCACTTTGAAGTCATTGCCACTTGTTTGTGTCACTCAGTCAATGAAGGCTAGATCACAGCTCAAGCTCACTGAGTATCTTGGCCCTATATTCCATTGATGATTTCTCGATCTTTTTCAAACAGGTTTTGCTAGAAATTGACAAATAGAGGTAAGCAAATAAATTTGAAATGTAGGCTGTTACCAAATGGATAGATTAGTAGGTCAAATTCTAGTCATTTATTTTGAAAAAAATAATTCTTTTTAAAAGCCCCAAAATCTGCCTTTTTTAGGTTTCACTTGCTCATGCTTTGTAGTATGTGACCACAGAGCTGCCCTGTAAAATACCCTAAATGCAAAACCTTGGAGTGCTAAATTTCTGCCATTAGCATTCTTCCCTGATTAGGTGCATATAGGTATCTCTGTGATTACTTCACTCAATTTGAACCCCAGTTTCTTTTCAGGTCAAGAGTCAAAGGAGAAAACCAGGAAGCGGGAGATGCTTGTGTTTTGGATGGATCAGGTACTACTACCAATTTGTCAAACAGCTGGTTGGTGACTTTTCTTGATTTAAAATCAAGATGGTTTTGGAAATGTGCAACATTGATATCATTGCTTCATTTGTCTCAATTATTGCAGATTAAAAGACAAAATATCTGCACCAAACACCATCTTAGAGCTTTCTATTGGTAATAGCAAAGAATTTTTCACACAGCTTATCAAACCTAAAAGCACTGATTTAAAAAGAATGTAGAAATTCACTGTTAAGATCAGAGCTTCATCACAATTATTGACTATTATCAGTCCAAAGCAGTTAAATAAAGTAATCTCATATTATCTTAACATGCTGGGCATTATATGTCCATTATAACTTGTAAAACTGGATAATAGCCTTTCCCATCTCCCTCACTATTATACCATAGGCGGAATGTGAAGACAGAACCACAGAAAATACCAAACCACATGTTGGCAACTTGCATATAAAGAAAAAATATTTGTTCATTTTTATGTTTGTAAGGGCAGGTTTTTTGGATTTGGATTTTGTTTCAGTGGATTTAATGGTGGTGTTCCCAGACTGCCCATAAGCAGAGCACAGGCTGTCTTCGGCTGAAATTAAACACCAAGGTAACCCTAGGGCAATGTTCTATTTTGTAATTATTCCTGACCTTCAGCCTTACATCTAGCCAGTAGTGTAAGTGCTTATTTCACCAATGATTGACTTTTGTAGCAAAGGTGTCTGACTCTTGCAGTAAGATAAATACAGATATATATACACAATATACATCAGAAATTACATTTTATAAATAGAGCATCCATAAAATACAGCTACAGGCTTTTTCATACTTGCAGCTATTCAAACCTATAGTAATTATCTCTTGTGCATTCAGACCCTACTGGGGGTTTTTATTTGATCCACAATTGCTGATAAAATTTAGTGGCTGATTTCAATTGATGACCTTTGTGGGGAGAAATACTTGATTTACAAAGTGAGGAAGTTGTCATGCTTCTCCATCTGTCCCATTCAACACTCAGGCTGTCAGAGCATTTACCAATGAGGGGGAGAATTGGCATTCTGAAGGCAGGATTTGAATTTTTTTGTCCATAACTCTTGAGTTCCTAAATCTGTGGTTTGAATCAGGCAGAGGGAGGCTGGTCCTCTCCTCCTCCAGGTGAGCACACTGAGTCACTCACAGAGAACAGGGTTCTCCCACCATCATGAGTGCTGCATGAGCTTTTATCTTCTGCAGTTGCTCTTGTTAAACGTCTCCAAGTGGAATAAAAGCTTCATTTCTGCTTCAGTGGGAACCATGGCCTTCCACTTCCTCACCTCAGGAAAATAAAATGCACTTTTATTTTGAGTTATCTTGGGACCCCACCTGGAGTACTTTGTCCGGGTGTGAGGGTCCCAGCACAAGAAGGATGTTGACCTGTTGGAGTGAGCCCAGGGAAGGGCCACTAAGTTGATCTCCAGTCTGGAGCACCTCTCCTACGAAGACAGGGTGAGAGAGTTGGGGCTGTTCAGCCTGGAGAAGAGAAGGTGCCAGGAAGACCTTACAGCACCTTACAGTACCTGAGGGGCTACTGGAGGGACCTGGAGAGGGACCTTTGCCTAAGGTGTGAGGTGACAGGACAAGAGGAGATGGCCTTAAGGTGAAGGAGGGAAGGTTAGATTAGATATTGGAGAGAAATTCTTTACTGTGAAGGTGGTGAGACACTGGAACGGGATGGCCAGAGAAGTTGTGGGCTCCCCATCCCTGGAGCTGTCCAAGACTGGGCTAAATGGGGCTATGAGTAACCTGGTCTAGTGGAAGGTGTCCCTGCTCATGTCAAGGGGTTTTGAACTGGATGATTTTTAAGGTCCTTTTCAACCCAAGCCATTCTATGATTGCGTGATTTGATAACAATATTTGTTTCCTGTAAATCTTATGATTTGCTAGCTAAACCAAAATATTAGTCGTGCTCAAGAATCATGTCTGAAACCCTCCCTCCTACTTACAAGGCAGGTGTGAACCATGGACAAAAGAGGCTGAGAATGGGAAAGTATTCTGGGAAGTGTGGTAAGTCTAAAATCTAAATTACCATTCTTCTTCATGTCTCAGTGTGCAATTTTCCTGAGCAATGTGCAAAAATAACAAGCTAGAACTATCTTATTGGCTGAAAATACAGAGAACACTGGGAAAACCATTCTGGAAAACTGTCCAGTTATTACATAGCACTAACTTCTTTTTTTATTATCTGAAAATTACATGTTTTATCCCTATATCAGCACTACAATCTTCAGGCTGCATTTAGCCTTCAAGCCTTCATAAACCTCTGAACAAGTCTGGACTCTGAAAGAATTATTTTCTCTGGAATAACTGCCTTCTCTGGGCAGCTCTGGTGTTGGGTCAAGCTTTGAGCTCAATAGCCAGTAAGTGGAGCATGCAGGGAACCTCTGCATCCCACATTCATTCACCCTTCACACTGGGTGTGGGATTTATTTCCTTATGCCTGTTTTTTTTCTAGTGTGAGAGAAAGAGGCCTTATCACCAATTCTTACTGTTACTTTTTAATATTCAAGTCTACATTCCACACTGGATAGTAATTCTGTGTGAACAAGCAAGATTTATGTGATCCTAAAATTTCCACTTCTATAACATATGGGGAGATTTGTATATATGATTTTTAGTGGGTATTTGCAAGAGCCATACCAGCCAGTGAAAATTTATGAATGCTTTCTAGGCCATTTTTTCTGCAAAACTCTCTACTGAGTTGCAGATAACTGAAAAAAAAATTAATTGTTTTTTGCAGATTTTGTTAGTAGAAAAATTTTAGCATTTCGAGTGCTGAAGGAGAGCATGCCTACATGCCTATGGCACTTGGAAACTCTTTCCATCACTGAAGAACAGACTACATTGCACAAAATCATGTTTAGATTTGAACCCAACCTGGGTTTCATGACTTTTGGTTCTCTATTCTACTCATTAGCTGGATTTTTTTCATATGCATAAATGAAATACAGAAAGCTTTGAAAAATATTATATTGAAAAGTATGCATTTGGAGCCTCAATGAGACTTTAAATTTTTAATATGCTGAAAAATTCTAAGCTGAAAATAATCCGTTTTTATTACCAAGCTTTGAGCAGTTTTGCAGAGAGAGGTGTTGAGATCTGCATTATGGAGCAAATCTTGTTAAAGTACTTATTCAAGCCCATGAAAATGTTCACTGATTTCAGAAGGTTTTGGATGAATTCCATACTTGCCAACTTGTAAAAATGCTGTCATGACAGAACTCGAGTTTTGACTGTAGAAATTTTCAGTGTGACAACCTGATTGGCAAACACTTTAACACAACTATATATATACTCAGTGGTTTACAAAATACGTTCCCCAAACTTAATGACTTCATCATTCTTTCCTTGTTTATGGAAATCATAACTTTGTGCATAGACTTGCAATCTGAACAATGAAAAGGCATATTTCAATCTTTATTTTCTAGTATTTCTCCCCTTTATCAAACTTGGATGTATTGTGAGTGTTTATATAAAGCATAGAGCAAACCAAAACCACATAAAGTTGTTATCCCCTCTGTATATTCCTAAAATGCCTTATTATTAAGTTTCTTCTTATAAACCCTTGAGACACAAATACTTTCAGTTTTAATTGCGGAGGTGTTTGTTTTCAGGTAAATAGCATTCATGTAAGTTTTCCCCTCTGCCTTGAAGCACTATTGCACTGAATATTATGCATATTTCTCAAGGAACCTCTCATTTTTTAGTGAACTGATTTTTGTCAAGAGAAGGGAAATAGATTGAAATGAGCCAATAACTCTCCAATCCGTGGGAGAGACCATAATCAGCTGCAGGAACATTGTGGTTCTGAATATACAATGAAGAAAAAAGAAAAACAGCATGAGCACTTTTGTGTCTGTTCCCCATGGGCATGGGAAACCTATTAGTTAATGGGTTAATGAAATTATTAGTCCAGATCGGAGTAGTGATGTCATGCTTTGTCAGGTTAATTTTTAGTTAGTTTCATGTGCTGTGCTGATTAGGCTTTCTGTATAATCTGAATAAAAACCCTGTGTTCCAATGTGGCATCTAGAATGTCCTGTGATATGGGACCAAGATGGCGGCCTGCAGGAACTCGGGTGCTAGGTGACAAATATGGCGGCCCCCACGCAGCCATGTAATAGGGGACAAATATGGCGGCCCTATGCAAATAGGTGGGGCGATGTGATGACGCGGTGGGGGGCCGGATGACACAAAGACGTGATGACGCGACACAGGGCGGGGTCACGTGACGACACAATGATGCGGGAGGGAGCGAGGCCACATGACGCCGGGGCGTCACGTAGACTGGGGGCGGGGCCACGTGACACCGGGAGGTCATGTGGCCGGGGGCTTGGCCACGTGACGGCGAGGGGAGTCACGTGGCCCAAGAGGTACGGCCACGTGGTTGACGAGGGAGTCACGTGGCCTAAGGGGTAAGGGTCACGTGACAGAGGAGTAGTGACACCGGGGGGGTCACGTAGCCGGGGGGCTCGGCCGCATGACGCCGGGGGGAGTCACGTGGCCTGAGGGGTGGCAGCCACATGACGCTGGGGCCATCACGAGGCCCGGGGGGATGGGCCACGTGATGCCGGAGGGGTCCCGTGGCCCGAGGGGCGGGGCCACGTGGCACCGAGCAGTCACGTGGCTGGGGCGGGGCCACGTGACGCCAGGGGGTCACGTGGCAGGGGGGCGTGTTTGTATTGGTGTCTCAACATGGGTTTGTGTAACTCATCCTCTCTGATTTCATCAAAATCACATTTTGGAAATACATCTAAGCCAGCAGCAAAAAATGACTACTTTAACTGTTTTTTCTATTTATTCTGAGATAGTTAAGTGTTTTTCCACTAGTCACTTGATCTGTTGCTGGTTTTCCCTCTGTTTCAGCAGCAGATGAGGTGTTTGCCAGTTGTCCTCTAAACTTGTTGAAGAACTTCGACTCAGTCCAAGGCAAGAAATGCTGTCGCTGTCATGAGGAGAGGTTGCTGGAGTCATGTATATTGTCAGCACCAAGAGCTGTGATTCCGACTATGAGAAGGAAGATATCTATTCAAACAAGCAGGGCCATCCTCCATCCTAAAGGTGCAAGTTCACACTAGGCAGGAATCTGCCCCTAAGGCTTTATCTCCACATAAATCCTCACTTCAGTGTGATGGAGTATTTTCCCAAAAGAGTGATGACACTTTAGGATGAAAAAAAAAAAAAAAAATCTAAAAATCTGTTCCTAAAAACTATGAAAGTATTTCCTCTGCAGAAGCATACCCAGTCTGGCATTTTAAGTTTTTTCACCATTATTAAATGTTTTCTTTGTCTAATTCCAATTCACCACCTAATTACCTCTACCTTTTAATTATAATAATGCATTCTTGAAGCACATTAGAGTTTTCACTTAATGCTGGGATTTGTGCATGGGATTTGTGCATTGTGGACATCAGACTACTTAGAGTAGAGTAACCTGGTGTCTGGCACGCTCTCTAAAGCTGGGTTTGTGGGCTCAGCCCTGCTGGTGGTCTGGTTCATCAGCAGGAGCTTTCTCCTGGCAGAGAGCTGTTTCTTCAGTCCCAGTGCCACAGTTTCACAAAACTGTTCAAATGGAACTGTAATTTAATTTACCTTTATTTAATTTAGCTTTGTTAAAGGTGAGCTCTCTCTTCTTCAGGGGTGAAATTGCTGATTTTGAGAAGCAGATAAATTCCCTTGTTTGTACTCTTTCAAATCTTCTGGTAACAGCCCACAAGAGAGGGACACAACATTGCCTCTCCAGGATGGAGCCAAAGTCTGTGAGCTGGACTGGATCTGCAGCTGAAGGAACAACTTGTGCCAAGTCTCTCAACCTGGCCTCTCAGTAACAGGGCTCTAGGAATAGTGTGTTAGCATGGCTTGGCAATCACAGGCATGCTTCAGGCAAGCAAAAATTCTATTTCAGACTATTCTTGAGCACCTTTCTAATACTCTCACTGTCATGTCTCATTGCAGACACTTCTCTTAAAGGTGAGCACAGCAGCTTGTAAAGAGATGGGGAATGAAGCAAAAGAAACCAGATTTTATGTTCTTTTTACCTAAAATTTCTGACTTTGTGGATTTCGGTTTGCATTAGACCTTGTCTGTGACAGGAGCTGCCTCTGAGCCCCGTTGAGCAAAGTGTATTTGGCTGAGTCCACTCCCAAAGGCTCACACACTTCTTTCTGCTGTAGTCAGACTTCTGAGCGTGAACAGACACATGAAAAGGGAAATGGCAGACAAGGTGCCCTTTTCTTCCCACATACATTCCCAAGTCCTGTGCTGTTACCAGTTCAGTAAGACAATGAGTGGTCACAGGATTCAAGATTACAAGAGCCAACTCATCTGCCAGGTGCCAGGGAAAAACCAAAAAAACCCAAACTACCTAATGGAAATGGTTTATCTGCCATATGAGCCACAGCACATCGTAGGAGCCTGCCCACCCTTCTGGTGCCAGAAGACTGCTGAGGGCAGAGCATCAGCATCTTGAACGGCCAGTGGCAAGAGGCAGCATCTCATGCAAATTGTAAGGTCAAGGATACAGCAAAAAATCTGCAAGGATTTCAGTAGCAAGGCCTTTCTTGTTTCCCTAAGGCTGGTCATGTTGCTAAATCTGATCTGAAAGCTATGTATCTGTTGTAAATTATCCTTTCCTAAGCCTTTTTCCAACCTCCACAAATTTTCTGCAAAACCAGATGGGGATTTAACCACTGTTCTGCTTTTTCAAGCTTGCCTCAGGATTACTATTATAAAAATTAAATAGGAAAGTAATGAAAGTACATCTTCTTGGCAAGGTACATCTCTGGGGAATAGTCAGCTAATGCCAAGATTAAATTCAAAGCTGATACATGCATGATAAATCTGGATAATACAATTTACAAAATTAGACCATATTTTAAACTCAGGCTCTGATGCATTTTGTGTGTCTGCCTTTTCTGGGAGATGAGTGTCTTGTGAACCACTGAGGCACCAAAGTCCTTCTTTCCAGCAGCTAGACACTGTATGTGGTTATGTAAGCCTAGCAGGCCATTAAATTCCCACCTGGGAATAGTAGGCTGTACATCCACTGGTGTATTGGGACTTGCAATTAGTTACTAATGTCCCTAATACTTTCATCACAGCTGGCATTCCATGAATAAAAATACAAATCTAGCTCTGAATGTAACTCATTTCCTGCTATGACGCATAAATACGTTTGTGGGAACTTAGATGACAATGTTCACTCCCATTGCAGGATACCTATCTTTAATAGGTAGCCATATAAAGATACAAAGGTAATTATCTTTCCTATCTTGCAGTATTTTACTGAAGTGCATCTGCAAGGTAGCAAAAGAATCTTTCATAAAACTGTTCATTTAGAACAGTAATAATGAGTGTTAAAGGTGAACTCTCAAATAGGAAATTGCTGATTTGTAGATGGAATGATTCCTCTGGAAATCTGTATATAAGGTCCAAATGATAATCTGTTGCTTTATAAGTGGACTTTTCAGGCTTGCTGCAGAAATCTCCAGCGGGAATACAGGTTTAGATGAAAAGAACAAGTAATAATTCTTGATAAAATTCTTTAGACTTCACATTATAATTTCTATGGGACTCTTTCTATAAAATTCAGGCTTCATTTTTGTATTCTGTGTGATTTTTCAATGAAGTAATTACAGTTTTTGGGTTTCTTTTGATTTTTTCCTGTTCTTTTTACAGACACTCATACACCTTGGAGAGTAAGCTTAGTAGAATAGTTTGTAAGCGTAGTAGAATAGTTTGTAAGGTTAGTGCAGAAGGCAGTCTTTCCCAATGAATTACAGCTGTACTGATTACCAAGGAACGGAAACAGCCTTGCCTGCCCAATGAAGATGGGTGTTATAAAAGAGTGGGTTAGCTGGCCACAAGTTGCAGTTTGAGCTTGAGATCCAGAGTTTGGGTCTCAAGTCTGGGATGGGATCTGCTGGCTGTGCTGTGAGGAGGAAGGGACATGTGGTTGTGCAAGGGACAGATGAGGTAAGAGGATGCTGTGTGAGGGACAGACAGGGTTAGGTGCCCGGGTAATGGACAGCTTGGGTTTAGCCAGTCGTGCAGAAGGAAGAAGGAAACTTGGAGAGAAGGAGTCAGAGCTGTGTGGAGCTGCCTTTAAGAAAAGGAGTCAGTGCTGTGTGAAGCAGTTAATGAGGAAAGGGGTTGGAGTTGTGTGGACCTGCCTATGAGGAAAGGAGTTAGAGTTGCCTGAAAGAAGTCTGCAGAAGAGAGAAGGAATGAGAAGTTCTTGATAAAGGACTGATGATGGTGTCAGTCCAGTCTGTCTTTGACATAATTGCAACAAGTAAGTGCAAGTGATTTGATGGAAAATTAAGAGGGTTTTTGTGATGAACTGGCCTGAAGTTCCAGAGATCTGGAAAGGAATTTTGTGCAGAACACCTGGCTGTGTATCAGAGCTTTTGTGTGATCCAGCTTTTGTGGTACCCAGGTGCAGGCCATGGGGAGCAGACAAGACATTTTAGACATGGAGCCTGGCTCTGGGCAGAGTTTGGTGGCTCCATGCTCTCCTTCTCTGCCAGCCAGGAGGTGCAGGAGCAGTGCTGGTCAAACCTGCGGGCACCAAGCTGTTGCTGGTGTGGCCACAGCTGGTGCTTACCTGGGTTTAGGCAGAGTCACCAGCATCCCACAGAGCTGCCAAGCCCCTGTTTATTTGGAGAGCAGACCCACAACCCCTGGGACAAGTGTCCTCCACTCCCTGCAGCCTGCACACAGCAGCACCCACCCACCTTCAGTAGAGTGTGGGGGTCCCTTTAGCTCTTTCCTTTCCCAGGAACTCATCCCAACCATAGCAATGTTCCACTCACTCTCCATAGCTTTTTTCCAAGGCTCCAGTGATGCTCTTCCCATCTCATTGCAGCTCCCAGACAACTCCTCCAGATACCACCTGTGTAAATGGAGGCAGCCACAGACTCTCTCTGGCATCGTAAATGTGATTATTTTGCTTTTAGGTTTGGTACAGCCAACTCATTCCCTGAGCTGCATAGTTTGTGTGTGACATGTCTTTTGCAAACATTGGTGTGCTTTGTTACTGCTCTGGTTTGAATAGCCTTTACCTGGGAATTATGGTATGTTGTCAATTTTCTTAATTGAGGTTACAACAATATTGGTAATTATTAACCCTATAGTACACCAGATGGTCTCCCTAGGCTTCAATTTTTCCTTATGAAAATGTGAGAGCAATGCAGGGTTTTATAAAAGCTCCTGATACTGAGGGACAGCAGACTGTGGCTGGCATTTTGCTTGCTGACTGGTCAGGTGATCTCACCAAAACTAACCTTCCCCAAGAACATTACTTCTGGATGGAGATTATTATTTGTTTCAAGAATGTCTGTGTATCTGAAAGGAAGAATAATACACTGAGACAATACATTAAGATAATGCTGAACTTAGAACAAATATAGCTGAGATTTCAGCTGGGGTGAGACTGTCTTGATGCCAGAATAAACACACTAGTTTTACTTTGGCCTTCCTTTGGAAAAACTAGCTGCACACACATAGCTGCCAGCTTCTGTTGGCTGAGTTGACACGCTTCTTACAAATACAGATTTAACTCAGCTAGTGATTACAACAGACTTTCTTTGCCTTTATATGGTTGTTTCATATTTCTTTGTGTCTAGCTCAGCCTACTCCAAATAATGTCATCACAACCTAAGAAACAAACTTTGTGTTTCTGGGCATCCTTTGCAATTTCTTAAAAGAGCGTGGCACTGATGCTTTTATGCTTGAGAGGTGCTAAACCCACAACTTCTAGTCAGTTGTTGAAAGCTGATAGCAGAGAATTATGCTGATAGGTATTAGAGCAGCCCACTTTCCCTCACAAGAAATATGTTGTTCTTGATCACCTTCCTCCAAGATTGATCCATATTCAACTTCTTTAAAAGTATTATTAAAGCATCAGACATCACTTATGCATGGAATAATTATTTACCAAAGTCTTCACCATATTTAAGCAGAAGGGTGTCCAGGACTATTTAGCACTGAATTGGCAGAGTAAGAAAGTACAGCCTACGTCTCTATATATGATGGTTGTTTTTTGCTACAAACCAACCTAATCTCAGGACTGTTTTGTTTCTTCATGGGAAGCTTTGCAGAGGGCAAATAGGATAATGTCCTGAGTCTGTGAGAGACAGCATAATAATACCACAAACTGGCAGCCAGCCTCAACCTCTGTTATTCCTGGGTCAAAGCAAGGTCTAAAGCTGGGGTGCTAGAGTGCTGCTCTTGTTCCTTTTTACCAAGTTGCCTTTTGTCTGCCACCACTTCCTTACCACAACAGCCCTTCCTGCTCTTCAGCACCTGGTGAGGTGCAGTCAGGTCTGCACTGTTTGGCATCCCACTTGCTGTGACCCCAGCACAGCTGCTAGGAACAGTGACACCATGAAATTCCCTCCCTGTAGTCACATTCCCTAAGGAGGGTTTAATAGAACCAGAGCAGTATCACTCTTAGTGTCTGTGCTTTGTGTTTGTGGTGGTGTGTGTCCTCTCTGTGTCTGAGTTCATATTACAGCTGTGTTGCTCTGGGATATAAATGTTCATTGCCTAAACATAATTGAAAGGTTTTATGTAGTGTGATTTTATTTAGTGTAACTACCCAGAGCTGGCTTTGGTTCCAGTGTCAGTGGATGAGACCTGTGGGGTTGCATCACATGAACAAGGTTGTCTGCAACACCAGGCAGCACTTCAGCTGTTTGCAGGGTAGTTTGTGTTTTCTGTATCCAGAAAATGAATCTATTGGTCCACACACCAGCTTTCTGGAGAACTCTACCACCTTACCTCGTGGCTCATAGCAAAATAATTTTAATATATCAGCTGGGAGGATTGTGTATTTTCCTACACTTGCTATGAATGTTTTAAGCAGCATACAAATATTTTTCCTAAATAAAATCTGTTTCCAGTTTGTTTGTTTAAAATACTTAAAATATTCTTAGGGGACTGAAATGACAATAGAACTTCCTGTCAGAAAATTAGTCCCAAGATATTTCCATATTTAATAGCTAATAGGTATGAAGAGAGAGTGAAAGCTACTTTGATCTAATTTTTTGACAGAGTTGCTTTTAAAGAAGCTTAAAGACTTGTTTAGAGGCCAGTTGAAAAGCTTGCTTGAGAAGGGAGGAGAGGAAGGGAAAAGGGAAGGCTTCTAGTTCATGACATGAATTTAGTTCATTAAACTTCAGAGTACTTACATTTTTGTTTGCTCATTACAGAAACAGCCCATCTCTTTTAGCTGAGAGCAGAATCCAGGAGAGAGTGTTGAAATACAAAAAGTACAGAGCCAAGAAATGAAATGGCTTATTGTGCTGCAGCTGAGTTGTCCTGTGTGTTTATGGAAGATAATGGTGGGAGAACGTGTTCTAAAATATATTAAGAAAAGGAAGGTTCTCACATTTCAGAACCATTTCATGCAGTTCATATATGGCACAGGATTTTGTCGGTAGTTGTATTTCTCCCATAACCAGACAAGGCATCTCTGCTTTCTGCTGCAGAGGTCACAACAAAAGCTTACAGCTTTATTACCACCTCCTTACATGCCCACATCAGCTCTTTGAGTGTCATATCCTAAATTCCAAGTTTACACGTGCTTTTGAACCAGGCAGATGGAATTGAAGCACTATGTGTGTGTTAACACAATTTGGTGGTAATTAATTGGTTAACACAATTTGGTGGTGTTAATTTTACTGAAAGCAGAGGTTCTTCATTCTGCTGGAAGTTTGCTCCATGGCATCTCCAACAGAGCCTGAAATTTGCTGCAGGGCTTCAGAGATTCCTGCAACATTTTGGTGATGCCTAGGTACCCGGTGCCTGAGCTAGAGGAGTTCATGCTCTCAGTCCTGGGAATAAAGTTGGCATCTAATTACAAAAAATAAACAAACATCAAGTTGAACACGTGACACTTATTTCCAGCCTCTAAAACCATAGAAGACCTTTCACTACTGACTGTCGTTTGAATTAATGATAATTGGATTTAAATGTGATAATACTTTGCTAATAGGATAGCAGGAGAGGTCTGCGTTGAACAAAGTGTATAGATGGGGTGAATACTGACATTCACAGTGGCAACAAGTAACCTCTTAAAATAGTGTCACTAAAGAGAAACTGACAGGGGGGTTATTTTTTGAAAGGACAATCTGAGGTGGTGGTTTTGAAAAAGCAAAGCCCAAGGCAATGGTGACATGCCTTGAGGTTATCCAAAGAGGGTCGGGATGGGGAGGAAGCACACAAGGCACACAGGAAAACTACCAAGTGCCAGGACCTTACTCCTTTTCTTGAAGCAGGAGGATCAGCTTTCAGATGTTTAGGAAATCCTGCCACAAATGAAGATAAATGGTTGTACTGAGCTTCCAGACGAAACTTTCTTAAATCTGCATATTGGAAGAAACAATAAGAATAATGGACCAGAAAGATGTACCTAATGTTTCCCTTCACCTTCCCAGATGCAAAGCAAGGTATGTGCAGGGCATATTCACGTTCCCATTTGTCAAAGTACTACCTGAAAGAGACTTTTGAAGCTCAGTGTGGACTAAAATTCTGTATTTTAGTAGCTATAGTTGTCCACATCTGGGCTCTGTGGTACTTTCAGCATAAGCTGCACACTAAAAAATTGTACTACTGTACTGAGGAGAGGAGGGAGAAGAGGGAATTAAAAAACCAGTGCCTTTACATGCCAGCTCTAGCAAGCAAAACTAACTTTTGCAAACAACCAGCATTGCTCTAAATTTGTCCTAGGAGAGCTGAGGCAGAGGTGTGATTTCAGCAGCACATGCAAACTAAATGAGAAAAGGTTCTGCTGTTGATTGTTCAGTCCCATTGCGAAGTCTCCAAATCAGCCCATCAGACACTTATTAATTAGGATCACTATAGAGGAAATTATTTAGTAAAACATGAAAAGTGCTTTGGTAATCCCATTTTAGATCTAATCTAGTCCTATCATTAGAGTAAATTTTTCATTGAAATTGCATGGGATTTTTGTTGATCACTTTTTTGGGCTTTTTTAACTTGAAAGGTACTCAAAGAGGACAGAATATTTTAGTGAATTGGATCCAAGAGCCATTTCATCGTGCTCAAGGCAGATGATATCAGGAAGGATCATTTGTATTGGCAGTCCTTCAAAGGACTCTTTGTCCTTTGAGCACTCTAACTGTGCTCAAATCAGGTGAGGCCCAGAGAACTCCTACTTGATTTTGGCCATGGCTTCAGAGTCTGCAGCCACACAAGCTAGAAGACAACTGTTAAATTTTAACAGACATTACAGTTTTTGTTTAATCTATTAACCTGGGTACCCTCTGATTGGTAAATACATATTTTTAGACATCTGCACATTAGTAAACTCATGGAGGCTGATAAAAAAATTTCATGTCTCTTAGGGCTTAAATGCAACTTTTTTAGTACAAAATTTGAATGGTTTCACTTTTAATGGACTGTAGGATGCTGGTGCATTTTTTTCAAAAAGAGCAAACATAAGTTGGCAATTATTTTTCATCTCCTCTCTGTTCCTCTCCTCTCCTTGAAGAAATGAAACTTTTTAAAGAGCACCAACAATTATTTTGTACAAGTTGTGAGGTACCCTGTTAACTCTGTGCTGGGCAGGTGAGCCACTGTTCAGCAGCCCAGGAAACTGGTACAGACTCTGCCCATCATCAGATTCAGATTAAAAAAGAAATGGCAGTGCTTATTTGCACTTCTTTTACAAAATGAACTCTGTGGGTGAATCACTTAAACAAAGCACCAGACCTATCAAATAATGTTGGTATTTAATTTACTCACAGTGGGTATTTAGGTATTTGCTCATGTGAGAGAGCGAGTTGTGCCCTTTCTGCACTCTTGCACCAGAGCTGCTGCAGCCTCTCCAGTCACTTTGGCTTGGGGGCTGGGGACTCTGGGGTGGGGAGGAAGGGATCTGGGGCTCAATGCAATTGTAACTGCAAGAGATGTTCTTTGTATTTATCTTCGTATGTGCCTGGCATCTTTGTTTGGTTTTCTGTTAAACAAAGTTGGGTTGAAGGGTAGAGGGGAAGGCTGGTGAGATGCCTTGGGCATTTCTGAGCCCTGATCCTTGCAGGTTCAAAGGTCTGTTCCAGAGTGCTCCGAGGCACTGGCAATGCACAGCTTTGCTTTCTGTGGGGAGGTGAATCTGCCATGCAGTCCCATCTCGTGGGCAGGTCTCTTGTTTAGGGTGAAAGGCTGGAATCACATAGATTACAAATGGCATCTTCCCCACATCTAGAAAGGAATAACGTACCAGAGGGAGCAAGATCTTTTCTTTTCATATGCGGGAGGCCTCAGCTCAATTCTAAGATTTTGCTTGCAGGAAAGAAAGGTCAAACATACTTGGTGGTTTTAGCCAACTTACTTTTACTTCTTTTCATTTTGAAAAGACTTAGCACATATTTAATATGGCTCTTTAAATCTGAGAATCCTCTTTCCCTGATAGCTCCAATTTTCCTTCCTGGGCATCAATTTTCTGAAACACATCACTTTGCCTAGCTTGTCACTGACTGAACGTTAGTTATGCTAAAAATGCCCTCCTTGTGTTGGAAGGGATTTGGTCTGGCTGCCTGACAGAAGGCTGTGACAAGCAGCCCCCAGCTCTCTCTTGGTCTGTCTTACGCCAGTGTGGAGTCCAGGCTGTCACTACCCAGCCGTCCTGCAGAAGATGCTGACAACCTGTACCACCTTCACTTCTGAAAATTGCCACAGTCAAAGGGCAGGATGGGAAGGATATTCTGCTTTCCACAGAAGTTGGACGTGCAGCAAAATGGGTGCTGTAACCTGAACGTTTGCAGCACACCATAGCTGGACAAAGAGACCCAATCAGCCTGCTATCTGCAAGATAAATATTGAAGAATATTTATTTTTCAGGCATGTGCCACACACTGTGGACACTGGCAGCTGTCCCAGTGACACAGCTGAAAGATGAACCAAGATACTTAAATTCACTGGAACATCGGTTCCATTCAGGAATGTGTTTCATGAAGTATAAGAATATACTTTATATAGAATAGACCATTAACTAAAAGACCCTATATTTAGAATAAATTTGATTTTAAAGTTGGTATTGTTGGAATGTCCACAATAGTCCTTAGCAAATTCCTCCAGTCAAATGGTCAAAACTTTGCAATTAACTTCAAGCATTTATTATCAGCTCCTATTTCTTGAATCTTGTCCTATGGATAAGTTTCTGGTCCTTCTATTCTCATATTTCTGATCTCTGTGTAGGTACTGAAGAATCACATGAGGTGGATGTTGGCAGGGACCCTCTGGAAGCTGTCAAATCCAAGTCCTCTGCTCAGAGCAGCTGCAGCCAGGGCTCGTGTCCAGGGCTCTGCCTAGTCCAGCTTTGAATATCTTCAAGGGTGGATACTCCAAAATCTCTCTAGGTAACCTGTTTCAGTGTTTCACTACACCCCAGTGAAGAAGTGTTTTCTTATGTTTAAGGGGAATTTTCTATGCTTCAGGTTTTGTCCATTGCCTCTAGTCCTGTCACAGTCCTGTCGCTGCAGAGAAGAGTCTGGCTCATTCTTCTTTCCTTCTCTCCACAACTATCAGATATTTATCAACAATAATACAATGTTCTGTTCTGTTCCCTGTGATCTCAAATTCTTTTTAGAACCCATTTCTTTCCTTTCAATGGCTACTGCCTGGCTTCTCCTAGCTTGGACAAATTCATTCCCATTTGCAAAAGTACATTAATCATTCATCTTGTTGGCTCGTGCAGATTGAATTATAGCAGCAGGTTGTCCTCTTTACAGTTTGCCAGTTTTCCATCTTCCTGGTAAATTGTCATAAATTAATTTTTTTCTGTATTTGAGATTTGCTGAAGTGGTTCAAGTAGAGGACCATAGCAAACTTTCTTAACTCTTGCTCTGAAATCCATGTTCCTAGCTGTGTAACAAGGGAGAAGAGTGGGATTGGAAAGAGGCAGAGGAAGAAGGGACACTGGATGACTGAATTTGGTGAGGGACTTGGAATTTCATAATGATGTTCAGTCATTTATTATTCTTATTTGGTGATTCTATACTAAGAGCAGATTTTACTTGCAAGACCTGGCAATGAGATGGTTACAATTTTTAAATACAGCTTTGTTATTCAAAAGAGAGATTAAGATAGAAATGAATTGACAGTCTACCCACAGTTGCACTTTACAATTCATAGTGCAGTACAGGAACAGTCTATTCTATAAACTTGCTTAGGTTCCACAGATCTATAGATCTGTAATAGACAGGCCAGTGACTCAAGGAAATCCTGCTAAAAGATGCTGTAGTCATGGCTCACAGAAACCCACTGAAGTCACGACCAGTGAGCATGAGTCATGTCAGTGTGAGCACCATGCCCCTCATCATGCACCAGGTTTTTATCTGGTTTCTTTCCTCTTAGTGGGAACTTGAAAAATGCCTCACCTCCCAGGAAGATTGGTAACTGCTAATATGCAACCTTAGATTGTTGAACTCAGCCTGAACCCAGTTTATTTTTATTCCTGCAGAGAGGACATGAATTATCATTCTGACACCAGATCTGAGTAAGCAGATGCACTCTGTGTGATCACACGTGTTCTAATTGCAGGAGGCAGCAGCTCCAGCACTTCCTCCCAGCACTCTGTTCCTATATATATTCCTGCATGACATGGATAGGTTTGCATAGGCACGTGGAAAAGGATTGCGTGCCCAGGGGAAAGGTGTGTAGGAGGGAATTCTTCTCAGACAGCAGAGAGTCTGCAGTTCACAGCTGAGAATGACCCTCCATTGTTTAGCCACCATTGTAACAGTATTTTCAGTGGGCTTCTCTGTTGCCTCTGTTTCTCTCATAAGAAACAAAACTGCATATTTACCACAGAGACTGTCAGGAGCTGTATTAAACAAAAGCACACTTTAGGAAAATGACTAATTTTAGAATGATCATAAATATTTATACCAGACAGACCATAAACAGCACCTTAGAGACCATGCTCTGTTTATATAAATCCCTCCTAATTTAGAAAATGTTGAATTGATAGACTGAGACAGCCATAGCCAACAAATGCATATTTGAAAACTGCTCTACAGTCTCTTGTGACCAAAATTTCCTCTTTCATACAGTATTCAGCTTTTGTTTCTGATCAAACCTACTTATATGAGTTGCATGCCATATTTTTTTATAACACTCGATTCCTTGTGAGTGTTCACATTAGAAAGTTTGCTCAGGCCCAGAGATTACAGCTGGCAGCAAACAGGCAGATCCTCCAGCCCTGCTCCCAGTTGTGCAGAGGGTTTCTGCCCAAGGCTGGGAGTCCCTTGGTGGGTGCAGGGCTCCAGGCACCAGGGGCCACACAGGGCTGGAGGGTGAGCACGCTGCAGCTCCCATCCTCCTGAGCTGCTGCTGCTGCAGCACAAACCAGATTATTCATCTACAGCAGTCAAACAAGTCCTGGGATTGTACGTGGTTCAAAAGCGCTGCTGTAACCAAAACCTTTGGTCTGCTGAAAACCAAACACAGCTAAGAAAGAGCCTGGTTTACAGCTGTGTCCTGCTGCTGCCACTGTCTGATTCCACAGGTCCAGAAGGCAGGAAACATAAAGGCAATGGAGGATGGCAAATGCGCCTTACAGCTTGTGGGAGTCCTTAAAATCAGAGGGTTTTGGGAGAGCTGCAGAAAAGCAGGCGTCAGAGACAGCAGAACTGCAATTACAGCTATGTGGTAGCCATAAAATTTGTCAGCAAAAAAGTTATATGAGATGTAGAAAGCAAGGACAAATAGAACAATGGTCTGTGTATGAAAGCTTGGCTAGAATAACTCCCTAAGATGCAGAAAAGTATATCTAGCAAGATATTAGGAAGGTCTAAGCTTAATAATGGAGCTCTGTATTTTATTTATTTGTATTTTAAAGCTTACAAGCAGGCATTGTATTCGAAATAAGCAAGCATTGTTTTAACCAAAGGTACGTGTACTTATAGTGCTTGGATAGAACTACTGTCAATATGCTTTTGCTTTTTGTGATTGGTCAAAAAACTTTCAAAGTGCATTGTAACATCACGTTCTGCAGCTGCTGCAGAGGATGTGAGCTGCTGGCATCTTCCCATTGTCCCAGCCATGTAATGAGACTGATGCTGGAAAATGAGCAGCTCGAGATGAGTTCCACAGCAGTCCTGTCCTGTTTGTGGTTCTGTGCATAAACCGTGGTCATCATTAACAGCTGGATTGATTTAGGGTTGTTGAGAAATCATCACACTAGAAATTATTTCTCTAAATGTTTCTAAACTTCAGTCTTGGTCTCAGGCCATGTAAATCTCATTATCTGTCCAGAACAGATGATTACCTCTGGAAATATGTTCTGCCATCCACAGGTTATAATTGCAGTTAGAAGCTGCTTTCAGATCTTCTCAGCACAAAAAGATTTAATTAAATGTTAGTTCTGTACAGAAGCTGTGTATACAAGAAAACCATGTTCCTCATAATCTTTCCACTTCATTTTCAGATTGCAATGGATTGTGCAGCAGGGCTGTCCACTTAAAAATCATCTTTTATTATCACAGAGTAAAGCCTGTAACTGTCTTTTTCTGATCAAAAGGAAAGGTTACCCATCTGTGAGCAGGTTCAAAGCTCTCAGATATGGGAAATAAGGGAGTTGCTGAGTTTCAGGATCTTCACCCAAGCCGCTACTCGCAATGGCACTGGATTCCCCAATGATAACGAGGCCACATTCTCCAATACAAAAGTATTATTAAACTAATATTTTCTATCCTGGTGCAAGGAAACAGGAACCCAGTTGAACCAAAACCTTGTTAATGATAAGTTATTTGCCAAATTTACATGTCCCATTATGATGGCTCAGTATTTTATACACTTGCATTATTGTACTCTTTTTTTGCATATTGCACTCTTTCCCCTGAGTTTAAGCCCAGTTTCCTGAAATAAAAGCAATTTCATACAAAATGGGAAGGCATAATGTGATGAACAGTAGCTGAGGGTTTGAGTACACAAATCCCATTGCTGCATCTAGTTTTAGAGGCATGGATTGTGGGAAAGGGCAGCTTTTCTAGAAGGATTTATAAGTTTATGTCATGGGGGCAAAGTGCAACTGAGCTACAGTATGTTCTTAATTTTCTCTCTGATATCCTCATCCTCTGATATCCAGATTACATTCCACTGTGCTTGGCCATGCTCTGTGCCTTAATATTAGAATAGTGTAACAACATTCTTAGGAAATTTACTTAGTTAACCCAAATAAAGCCAAACTCCCAATAATCTCCTGGGTTTGGTGGCTTGCTGAATCTGTGTTTTTATCAGAACATTTATTTTTGTGTTTTGCCCATCTGCTAGACTTCTCTTATTGCTTTTTAACTTTATTACTCATTGTTGCTGCTGTGCACATAAATCAATGATGGCATCATATGGTTTTGACTGCAACTTTTCTAAATATAACTGCTTTATATGGAATAAATTGAATTCACTGGGTGGAATAATGAATTCTTCCAACCACTACCCAGAAAGATGTTTCTCAAGAAGCAATGAGGCTAGCACAGGGTTGTAAAAAAGCACTTCTTGAATGCTACTGTCTCACTGGTCCTTTCTTAATTTTCTGTAGAGAGAATCAGTGTTTCTTATAGCATAGCATATTGCCTTCACATGAACTCTCTCCCTTTTTAAAAGAAACACTGGTTTTGAAATTCTTTTTTTGTTGTTTTCTAGTATCCAAAGGAGTGGAGGAAGAGTTTGGACTTGTGTGCACTGAGCTGAGGTATATGCAGGGGAATATTTTAGAAGGGGAGCAGAGGATAAGGAACAATCAGGACTCACTGTCTACAATGGATTTCAAGAGTAATCATATAATCATTTAGGTTGTAAATGACCATTAAGGTCATTGAGTCCAACCATAACCATGATACTGTCTAGTCCACCACTAAACCATGTCCCTTAACAACACATCTACACATCTTTTTAATACCTCTGGGGACAGTGACAACCATTGTGCAACCTGATCCAGTGTTTCACCTCTCATCATAAAAATTTCTTCTTTATATTTAGTCTAAATCTGCCCTATTTTAGTTTAAAACTGTTTGTGGCTTGCAGGCTGAAATCAAGTTGTTGTTTTGAGCATAAGAGTACCTTCTGACAGTAGGAATGTAAGCTTGGGGCCAAGCTCTGGCATGGGCATGTGGAATAATTCTCACGGAAATCAGATCCAGGACAAAGTGTTTTTAATGAAGCTCCAGCAAGGAAAACCTCCCACGAGCATGGCTGGTGGGCTGAGGGTAGGAAAGGATGCCTACCACTGGCATTTCTGGCATTTTTCCTCACCTCTTAAATTTCTCTTGTATTTTTTTTTAAGGTTCATTTAGTTCTAGGCTCTGAGAGATATGATATGACTGTTAGATCCCAAAAGTACACAGAGTCCAGAGGGCTCTAAAATGAAGAGGCCTCATACCGTTCATTTTTCAGAGATTCAAGGCTATAAATAATCTGTCTTCTGACTCTGCAATAAGTTAAAATTGTGGGTCCTTCTCATACTCTTCATATCTATGCTTTTAAACCTGCACCTTGACCCTGCGTATTTTAGGGTTTTATTAGTCTTTGTGCTATAAAGTGGCCTGGCAGAAGATACACACCCCCTTTCCCTCCTCTGTTTGTGAAGACACGTGTGGCTGTGGTGCCCAAGAATCTGCCAGTCTGCATTGCCCCTGTAGTACCACATGTAAGTCACTGAGTCAGGCTGACCTCGGGAAAGGTCTGGAGGAGCAAGCTGGAGAGTCAGAAATATAATCAGGCCAAAGTGCTCTGTGGATAAACAACTTGTAACTTAGGGCACCCACCCTGCTGCTCAAAGCCAGGGTGAAGGAGAGCATCTCCTCGCTGAGCTGAGCTCCTCTTTCCCTGTGGCCAGATCCAGAAGGTGCAAACCTGACTTAGTGCACTTTTAGTTCCCTTCAGCCTCTCTGGAGATCCCTGGGAAGATACTGGGGGTACAATCTTTTCCTGAGATATTTCTTCTTCATTACCCAATTCTGCTGTATACCCACTGCTCAATTTTTCAGAAAAAGGGTGAGGTGGGATAACCTAGAAAAAGAATCATGATGTAAAAAATATGTAAATGAAGCTATAAGAATATACTGAGTGTGTTCACCTTTGCTGTCAGCTCTCTAAAAAGATCTTTAAAAAGTAAGCAGAGCTGTGCTTGAGGTGGGCCTAAAACACTTTCTGTCATGAGCTCCATAATAGAGGCATCAGCTGGAGGCAGGGGCTGATTAATCCACAGCTTGAATAAGTGTATGTGCATTTCAGATCATGTCTCATTTTTAAATTAAAAAGAAAATCCTGTTCATTGAAAATGAAGCTGAAACACTGTTTAAATGTGATCTGTTGTTGGATCTCCTTGGAAATGTGGTAGTCATGTCCTTATGGTACTCTCCGATAAAGTGAATTGATGAATACATATTTTGCTGCATCAGCATCACTGCAATTAGAACAGATTACTATTTCCTATTATTTCCTATTAGGGAAAATGTTTTGTGGCATCTCAACTACATTTAAACAAGGTATTTATCAAGAACTTAACAGGGTTGACTGTTTCTAGCCTTTGTTAAATGCTTGATAAATCTATACATACTTGGAAAAAAATCAACTTTTCACAGCTAAGAACTGTATAGGTACTCTGCAAAACCATATAAAGAAATTTGGTCTGGTTTCTTTCTGGAAAAGGCAAATACTGTATGCATTTGAGAGAAGGATTCTGCCATTTTTCTCCTGTTGCAGAAAAGTGGAGGAATACATTTCCCCTGGAGAGCTCCAGAAATTGCTTGTGCATTTTATCTAATGGCAATTTAAAAACACTGAAGTGTTCATAGGGCAGGGCAAGCCAGGCTAATACTTTAAACAGTAGACTGTTAAGATATATTCATTTTTTACTGTATGCAAGGAAGCTTTTTGACTAAAATGCATAGTGCAATACTCTGAAAATGTTGTTTCCAAGCATTTTCACTTAGATCCAAAGGGAACATTAGCTCATGGGCAGGAGATGCTTCTAGAAAATACTTGTTTTCTCAGGTTAGAAAAGGATGTCCTGTACTGGTGTTGAGGTAGCTAGTGGCAATCTAAAAATGAGGATGTCAGACACCAGTGGCTGCAGGAGCTCCCTCAGCCTGCTCTCACAAGGCAAGTTTGCCTCTGGATGATCCACTCTTCCATGTGGTGTCAGTGAAATGCCAAGACTGAGCAGGTGATGAGGGCATTGACTGGCTCCATGCCTATGGATGCTCCTTACAGCCCTGGATGCCTGCAGTGCTGTCAGAGTCCTGCAGGGAGGAAAAGTGCTGAGCAGGAACTCAGTAACTCCGTGCTCACAGAAAGACCTGCTTGTGGTTCAGTGCCTGAGAGGCAAAGAGGGAGGAGATGATGGAGTTTTCAGAGCCAAAGCTACCAAAATCCTATTTCCATTTCATCTTAGTCTCTCCCTGCTATGTTTATATCCCTCTTTCTGTTTCTTTTATTTGACAAAAATGGGAATCTTGAAAGGAGATGGTTAGGTTTTAATTCAGGCTTTTAGGAAAAACTGGGAAAACCAAAAGCATCAAAGCATTTGGCAGCAGTGAATTAAGAAAAAAAATTTGAAGTACAATTTAGTAAAATGCAAAATTAGTTATTGAGAGGAGCAAGACTTAACACTTTCATATTGGCTAATTTCAGTGGTTTCCATAGCCATGTAGCTTTTACAGAATTATTCCTGAGATTACTTGTTTCCTCTTAGGAAGAGAAGTCTCAGTTCTGAATTTAGGGGGAAATTGTTACATGTTTAAGATCCAGTAATAGGCTTAGCAGCTTTCACATCTGCTCTTGAATGTGCCCCCCCCTGCATGGCCACAGCGCTCTCATTCCACTCACATCTTTCCCTACTTGGCCTTCAGACATTCTCTTCTGCTGACGTTAAGCACCCAGTTCTGACTTGTGCACAAAATAATGTCAGAGAATTAAAGAGAATATTTTGAGAGTATACTAAATAAACAAATAATGAAATGTTGTTTTGTCAAATTAGAACATCTATAAAATAAACTGTCTTTTTTACCATCTGCAAATGCTGTTCAGGGTATTACACATATTTAGGAGATAAGGAAAGATTATCTTGCCTTGGCCTTATAAAGCACTGCGAGGACACCATGTCATTGCTGAAAAATACTTACAGGAAAAATATGCTAAGCATATATCTTAAGCCACAAACTAGGAGTTTCTTGTTCTTGCGTTGACCCTTTATTGATTTGTCTTGTACCAAGTATCATGCAATTCCTAGGCTTTGTTTGGAAGGGGAGGCCAGAAAGGAAGAAACCACACCCAGGGTTAGAGTGCTGGCAGGGCTGGAGAGGAACATGCAGACGTACACGTCCCACAGAGCAGCCTGCTCTGTGCAGCCCAGTCCAGTGAGGGGGCACCCTCAGCCTCATGAAGAGCTATTCCCAGCCACACTGTGTTTAAAAGAAATTAGAAATAGTTACATTTTGGAAGAAATTACTTTGACTTTGGTTTACACTGCTAATTACTGTAGTTTATAACAAAAATCAACTAAGCCAATCACACAATTAACTGCTGGCTCCTTTTATGATATTGGTATGCAGTGCTGTCTTTGCTCTTGTTTTAGGAAATGTGGCAACATAACCCCATGGTGGATTCATAATATAAGTCCAATAATTTTGATCAGACATTACATTTTAACTCTGCAGTTAGACTGACTGATCAGTATGGCACATCTCTGGGATATCTGATCAGCTCTCTGCCTCCAGCTCCTCCAAAACAACCAATAAGCCAGAAACACATGAGAACTGGCAGTGATTAAAAAGGCAGAACTGGAGAATAAGGTTTAATTGCTAGTGCCTCAGTTGTGCCATAATAATACTTTGTGCTCTGACTCATCAGATTCAAATGACTTCTAACTACAGTGCTGTGTTTTGTGAGAATTGAGAGAACAACATTTGACACAGAGAATAAATGGGAAATTGCTCACAGCACTTAGGCACTATCCCTGCCCTGCCATGGTGCTTCGATTGGCAGTCTAAGTAGAATGGGATAGAAAATTTCAGACTGCTGCAGAAAGCCTTTAGGATGGCTGGCTAGTACACGATGATCTGTAATTGTGAAGCCCTCGACCTAAGGACTCAGGTGTGGTGATTTCCAGAGTAATATTGCCGATAAAGTGTTCTGCTGAATCACCTCCAACTCCTTCACCACTGTCTTTCCTACGGATGAAGTGTAATTACTGCTGATTCACACTAGCACATACAGCCCGTGAATTTCAGGCAAGGCAGGAGGTGAGAATAGATGCACAGAAAGTTTGGGAATCAAGGGTGTATGACAGGAAAAATTGCAGGAAGACCAAGAGCAGGGGCAAGCACAATAGCAGAATTATTGTGTCACCTGACCAACAGAACTGAGAGCCATCCAAGAGAAATCTTAACTGTTTACTGCATGTTCAGAATAGAGTTGGAAATTCAGCTGGATATTGAAAAATAGCTCCTTCTACTTCAGAAGCAGTCTTTGCACCAAGAATATATATTTTAATTATTTGAAATACTCAGGCCTGCAGAAACATGAAAATAGGTGAAATGGTTTAGATCAGCCACACCTCCATCTTCTGCTCCACTCCTTGCTGAACAAAATCCAAGTTTGATTTGTAGCTCTGGCCTTGCTGAATGAAGGAGTAGAATGCCTGTGAAAGAAGTGAGAGATAAAAATATATGTATTTCTCAGTTTTGTTTCCAAATCAGTGAAATTAGCGGGAGGCTCTCAGCACTCATCTCCCCATCACTGGTCCATCTGTCAAATGTAGGAGTAAAATAGATGTCTAAGAGGAAGCAGATGCTGGCAGTACAACTATTTCAGCTGCTCCTTAGAGCAGAGGAATATTTCCTCTAGAAGCACTGAGCTGCAACCCCCACCCTCGGTTGCTCAGCCTTCCCCTTCCTTCCCCTGTGTCCGGAGCTGCCTGGGCTCTGGCTGGCAGCCGGCGTGGGAAGCGAGGAGTATGGCAAGCATTAACGGCCGGATGGTGGAAAACATCCAGGGACTTCAGTCCATGATCTCTCCTTTTTCACTTCTGTGCTTCTTGCCAGTTTGAGACTCAGTCACACATATCCCCATTTTACTGAAGGCCAGAGACACTTAATTTGCACCATTATGTGAAGGAAAATCCAGACTGTCCAAGAAATCATGTGGGCTCATGGTGCTGAAAAGGAATGCCCTTTGGAGAACAAAAGATGCTTGAACATAAGGAGCCAAAGTCACTTCCAGCAGGACTGGCATGAGTTTAAGAGGAACTGCCCTACTGATACTTCTCCCTCACCAGTGTAGTCACAAACACAGCAAATTCATACTAACATGAAAAGTTATTTGTAGGAGGCCAGAGCTTCAACTGAAAAAGAATGCATCCCAAACCACTGTGCAGATTTGTCTCTAGAAAGGCGCACAAAAAACCCTTATGTAAATTACTTCAGGAGTTGCTTTCTGTTCTCCCAAACTTGTGACTCAGAGCAGGAAAGGCAAGAAATTGCTCTGACAAAAAATGAAACCATAGATGAAAAAAACCCGCCACTGTCCCAAGATTATTTTAAACCTGTGGCAAATAAGCCTCAAGTTATGTACCTGTGAATGACATTGCTCTATTTACCAAAAGAACAGTACAAAAATAGAGTTAAAATACTAGGAATTTATTCTGGTTTCTAGTCATGCAAGGGTAGTGTGGTAACCCTGTTGTCTGAGAAAATCCTTCAAAAATGAGAAACTTGTCTTGTAAGTACTGCTTTAATAGTTATGTCTTGAGGGTTTAAAAATATTCAGTAAACAAGACAAATTGGAAAATAGATAGAGTGGTGTCTGGAAACTATCTGTGCCCCGCTTCAAAAACCAGCACTAGAGCTGTCAGTAATGTTCCACTGAAAGTGGAAAAAACACTCTTCTTATTGTCTTTATTGTTTTAATTAAAGATTTCTAGTTTTGTGCATCAGAAACATGCAGCAAAAATCATGGGATTTTACTTTTTCCTCAAACCACTGAACGTTAACTGCAGATAGCAGTAAAACTGCAACCCGGTCCTTTCCCTGGCCTATAGACAAAACCACTCTTCTCTTGTCTCCTGAAATAACACTTCAACACATCTCCGTGCCAGCCATGAACATTTGATAGGGCTTTTATCCACAGCTTCCCTCTCCTCCAGTCGCTCCTGTAGCTCCAGAGGGACTTTGCCTGCAATGGGCTTTCTTCTGCCCACTCTGCTCACACTGCAGCTGTGTCCCTTGGGCCCATCTGGCTTTTTGTGCAGGTCAAGGACCATTTTCTCTATTGCTAATCTATAAACAGAAGGTAGCAAATACCCTTTATATTTTTAATTCTGCACATCAGCATGCCAGGCATTAAATCTCAGAGCTGAGAAGTCTTGAAAAGGCTCCCAAGAGGAGTAAGCAAACACCAGAGGGGCTAATATAATCCATATGGAAAGGAAGGGGGGGCAATATTTTGCATTTGGAATTCACTCTGCTCTTGCTGCCCTAACAAGATAATTAACTATAAATATATGTCTCCGCCTAATTATTCCTTGTAAAGGCATTGCAATATGTTCACCAGTGGCTGAAGAAGGCATTAGTACATAGCTCTGAACCATAGGTCCTAAAGGGTAAAATTTTCCTTCTCTAAGCTTTTAGTCCAGGAAAGGTGGCTGATGATATAAAATGACTACACAGCCTTCTCTTTGTGATTCTGTGGTTCAGAATCACCTCTCTTTGATTCTGCATCACTGCCATGCTGACAGAAAGTAGTTCTTTCCCATACTACCACAAGAGACAAGAAAGATTACAGAGTGAATGACTTCACAGCCACCATGAGCCTGCCCTGGGCATTCTCCTGGAGCTGGCAGGAGTAAGATGGGAGTTCTAATAACCAGCTAGCAGGATGTGATCTCAGAAACACTTTTCATCCCTCTTTTTTTTCCCCCCTTCTGAATAATGACTGAAGCATGAGGGGAAGAAATCCAGCACAACCTTCTCTGTCAGTCAGTTGCTTGAGGCTGCAGCTGCATGATATCTTAACTTGCACATACCCAGGATGTACACTTGTAGCATTTGTATGACATATTATATTTGAGGTAGCATATTTTTCACTGTATAGAATAAAATGTTATGTTATTTATGTAACTCATCTTGAGAATAATAATACAATAATTGACATTTGCAGTTCACCGAAAATAAAAAATACTAATTTTTCCTAATTACTAGCTAAAATGAATATCAGAGTTGAATTCTTCAGTATTCAGCTGCTCATGGATGTGAAAATCCTTAAAATCAGAGGGTTTTGGGAAAAGCTGCAAAAAAGCAGGTCTCAGAAACAGCAGAACTGCAACTAGAGCTATGTGGTAGCCATAAAATTTGTCAGCAAAAAAGTTACATGAGGTGTAGAAAGCAAGGACAAATAGAACAATGGTCTGTGTATGAAAGCTTGGCTAGAATAACTCCCTAAGATGCAGAAAAGTATATCTAGCAAGATATTAGGAAATTCTAAGCTTAATAATGGAGCTCTGTATTTTATTTATTTGTATTTTAAAGCTTACAAGCAGGTATTGTATTCAAAATAAGCAAGCATTGTTTTAACCAAAGGTACGTGTACTTATAGTGCTTGGATAGAACTACTGTCAATATGCTTTTGCTTTTTGTGATTGGTCAAAAAACTTTCAAAGTGCATTGTAACATCACGTTCTGCAGCTGCTGCAGAGGATGTGAGCTGCTGGCATCTTCCCATTGTCCCAGCCATGTAATGAGACTGATGCTGGAAAATGAACAGCTCGAGATGAGTTCCACAGCAGTCCTGTCCTGTTTGTGGTTCTGTGCATAAACCTGTGGCTAGCATTACATGGATTTTGCAATAGAGGAGCAGACTCATATCATGTAGTCCTGATTGCTCTCCTCCAGCTGAGTAGAGGTGCTCTGTACCACAGCTCTTACTCCAGCAGGGTCTGCACTGCATTCAGCACAGCCCCAGCTGCTTCTCTGTTGGTCACTCGGCCTCATGCTTTCACCATGATTCAATGCACAAAGTTGGGCAACTGGTCCCAGTACACCTTTTGTTTTTCTTCAGCATGATAAAGGTTTCATTTGGAGGAGAAGGAATGTAATTCTGTTATTTAGCAAATAACCACCATGTGTGCCATACCAGCAGCACCTGCTATGCCCATTTTCTCAGGTGCTGCTAGTGCAGCACTCACCCACCACCCCCAGGATCACAATTTGCTTCAGCAGTACCAGCTATCCCTAAAACTGTTTCCATCTCCCATTACTGGAAGTGGCTCTTAGTTCCTGTCCTTTAGAGCTATGACTGGTCATAACTCAACCTATCTCTGTCGCTGGGTTTGTCTTTGCACCAGTAGACACTTCCTTTGTACTGGGATTATATCCTGCTGGGTGTCCTTCCTGAACACAGATGATGACAGACCTCTGAAAGTGATATTTTGCAGAAATTCAGACAACTATGGTCTTTCAGAAGATTATGGCAGGTAAGAAAAGGAGTATTTTTTTTCAGCCTCATAGAGAAAGAAAATAAACCCTCAGGATGGGGAGGGTGGTTTGGAAGCTAATGTTTCCTTACTTCCCTATACAGAGCAAAGGGAAATGCTTTTGGTGGTGCAGCTGCTGAGGTGATAGTTACAGACACAGAGACCACAAGCTGGTTTGGGCTGTGGAAAAATGTGACTGTTCCAAGAAAATGAGAAAGTGGAGCAGAAAATATTAGGAGATATTCCATTACTTGCCTTTACTAGATGGAGAGTTTGAAGGGTATCAATATTTGACATATGACTGTGTCACCTGAATGCAAAAATCACCTTTAACTCTCCCCATCCAACTCTGCAACCCCTGTGTATTTCTGTGCTGTATCAGTGTGTGACCTGAGTTTGTGATGGGTAGAAGAGGGGTGGCTGGTAATGGTTGTGGCTGAGCTCTGAGTTTATAGACTCGGTTTATTTTCCTGGGGTCAGTAGATTTGCTATGGTGCTCAGAGCCAAGTCAAAGATGTCTGTGCTGTACCATAACATTCCTGGCACCTCACCTGATAGAGCTGCAGTGTGTAATTAGCTTTAAATTGAGAGCAAGAACTGGGAGCTTGGTTTGTTGCTTTGTTGGTATGTTGTGGGTTTGTGTTTGAGGATTGGTATATCTCTATAAATTCTGTTGTACATCTCTATAAATACTATTCACTTTTGGGCCAAAATAAGCCTGGACACTTTGAGAATTTATCTGTCTCCAGTTCAATATTGATTTAGCTCCAGGCAAGGAAAACTGGAGGGAGATTGTGAGTGGGAAGGCAGGAGAAAAAGAAAAAGCTCTGTGAAGAAAAGCACTTTAAAAACACAAACAAAAACCAAAAGAACACACACAAAAAACCACCTCACCCTGACCTTCCACTGATTTCAGTTTATGATGCTTGCTGCATACTCTGAATTCATCTGTTAAAATGTTGTTTTCTCAAAAGGATATCAGTAAGAGACATTTTTTGAAAAAAAAAAAATAGAGATACTTGCTTTTGTTATAACAATTTCACAGATTTGACTTGATGGTTAACTACTGTTGTGTGTGTGATTCAGGGGTGAGGGGACTATTTAGGGCAGGAGTTTTGCTGTGTGAAGGCTTTTGTTTTGTTTTCCCATTTTTGCAAGAGAGGGGAATTGCCCTAGTACTCTCATTGCCACCAAGCCTGCAGCAACAGCTGCTTTCATGTTGTTCCTGAAAGTAATGTTTGAAGTGCTGCAAGTCCAAAAGCATACAAAATATTACAATGACAACGAAATATGAAGAGATAGCCGATGTATTTCCCCAATAACACCTTTGAGGCAAAAGAATTTATTTAGCTCTTCCCCATTTATTTCTTTTTACGATATAGTAAACTGTAGACCAATTTCTTTGTCTGGCACCCTTACAGTTTCTGCTATGCTATATTTGATTGCTTGTTCAATACTCACTCCTTTGCCCTGAATCTGGTTGTTAGCTTATTGTAACCATAATCCCACTGCCAGTCCCTGCTGTCATAGAGCCAAACCTTTAGCTGTGGAGCAGCCTTGTTTTCCTCCTGTGCTCAGAGCACTGGGACTATAACCCAGCTGCAGGACTGTGCATTCAGGCTGCAGTGTCTAAGAGCAGCCCCACCCTGCCCTGTTCAGACTTTGCCTTACCAGAATTAACCCTGGCATTTCCTGTCTCACTATTTGAGAGCTGCATTCACCAAAATTGACACTGGCTCACCTGCAGCAAGCAGCACAAAAACAAATGTCAGTGGGTCTTCTCTGCACCAATCCTGCCAAGATCACATTAATTCTGTTACAGGAGCAGAGAATGCTGCACTTCTTGTAGAAGAAAGGAAAGCTTGCTAAGTTAATGATTATTCCAGAAAAGAGATAAAGGCTGGAGTGTTAGGAGCAGTTTGCAATACAGGGAGGAGGAACAGGAAAAAGACAAGTGTTTTTAATGGAGGAAATGCCATCTTTAAAATAAATGGTCAATGAAGTGCATTGGTGATTCAATCCCAGCTGTCATGAGCTTCACAGACAAGCTCTGGAGCACTGAAATGAGCTGTACATTCCCCAGGCCTTTCTGAATGAGATATATGAAGCCAGTTGAGCAATGAAAAATGGGTACTGAGCTATGCTAAGTTTTTCACTGGTGACGTTGAGGACCACACCATGAGGCTTTTGCCAGAGCTAGTCAAGAATGATATTTCTACATTAAGGAAAATTCAAAGCTCTAACACGTTCTTTCTAAAAAAGGATGGAAAGTCAAAATGTTTATTTTAATGAAATGAAGTGTTACATAGCCTAGAGAAGGGATGTGGGGAGAAGAGAAAAAGCCATTCTTTGCTCTCAAGCCATTACAGGCTATTATAAAAAGAAAGAAATAGGTGTTTCTTCTTGCCTATGCAGAATAAAACAAGATGCTAAGAGCTTAATTTTAATCAGGCTAAGACCTGAGGAGACTCTTAAAATGAGGAAAGAATAATTGGAAACCACCATCACTCAAGGGCTATAAGAATAGGTGAAGTGAATGCCAGCCAGGAAAGGCTGAAGTACAGGTGGTTCTTGAAACAGAAGAGACCTCTCAAGTGGTCAATTTAGCACATTCTTACTTTCTTTTATTTAAGCCTCATGGAAATATTTTATTCCTGATTACATTTCATTTTCAATCTCCAAAGTGTCTGAGAGAGATGGGAGTTGTTGTTTTATGCATATTTAATACCTTAAAATCTACCACATTACCATTACCATACCACATTTACCATATAAATTGTGGTGATGTGCTTAGCTATATTTAACTACAGAAAAAGATATGCACTAATTGCCTGTGAAAATTCTAATTATGTTCTCAGGAAATGTTCAGACACTGATCTTCCAGGGTGATAGATCTTTGTTAATATAAAACACCAGCAAATTTTAATTTAATTTTGCAAAGCAAAATTAGATCTAGCTTCTCAAAAGTGAGCACAGCTCTTAGGAACCTGACTTGAAACACTCATGTTTGAAGAATAAAATCTGTAAACACTGTGCCACCCATAGGCTATAACTGAAAGTCAGACACTGCAGAGGTATAGGAGTGAATCCAGTTATTCACTGCTGTCACATTAGTGGTGGAAATACAGACCTACAGTGCAGCTGAAAAAGTGACTTCCTAAGAGAATGAGATGATGCCACAGGTTGCAAGGTTTTTTTTCAAGGACCAAATCTGATTTATACCTTCAGGGTTTGGAACAGATATGTCTGAAAGGGCAGCATCTAAGATGCTAAGACAACTTTCCAATGGTGATGTTTTTCTCAGTGTTTGATAAAAAGATTTGAAAGACTAGTATTTTACTCAATTAATATACCTTAGTGTTGCTAATACTTTTCCCCAGGAGTGTGTTATCTTTTTGATGGATGTGAGCTTTAGTGTTAAACATGAGCTGTGTTAAAAGAGGAAGGAGTGAAACTGTTGCCTTGGTAGGGAGTGGAAAAAGGAGAAATCCTTTGCCCTTTCAGCTGAGGGAGGGCTTTGAAGCTGCTGAGCAACACTGCAGCACCACATTGACTCTCTGCTGGGTAAGTAGGACTTTGCAAGGCATCTTTGCAAAGCAGCTGGCTTAAAGCTAAGGCTTGGTCAAAGGAATCTGTCTTCTGGTATTTTTAAGTGATTTATGTCTCTGTCAGAAGCAGGGCAGTTTGGCTGGCTGGTCTCAAAGCCTGGCTGAAGGATAAGAAATGCTGCTTTTCCTCATGCCAGTAGCCTTACATTTGGTTTGTTGAAGCCAAATTTCACATTGAGGCAGAACAGCCTTCAAGCCATTTAAGTTACAAATCTCTCTTTAGTTCACTTTTTCTTCTAGAGCAGGGATCTGGTGGTCCAGTATATAAGAGCTCCTGCCCACTAAGACCCAGAGTACTTAGTAACCGAGCCTGGGAGTGGTAGATGGGCTCCATGTCCAGCCATATGGAAGCACTAAATTCATTCCTCAGGTCAGCAACTTTCTGTTAGCTTCGTCTTTTGCTTTTTGGGAATTGCTTTTTTACAATTAAAGCTAGATTTCTTGCTGGAAACCCTTGACTTTGTGTGCAGCAGACCAAATTAAACTGCATCTTGTCAGAGAGTTAATGTACTGAGAAATCCCCCTCTGTGCTGCTGTCCATGGCCATGGAAGAGAAGTAGGGATACCCTCTGCCCATGCCCCAGGGGACAAGGGCCCTTGGAAACCCCCACCCTTATCTCCATTCTCAGTGCCTATGAGGCCACACTGCAGCACCAGAGGTGTGTGGCTGGCTCAGAGCAGGCACTTTATTTTGCAGGGAGTCCTTTGGGACTGACGGCAGTTCCATGGATTCGTGGGTACAGCCTCCCACTGCCCTAAACAGCAGCATAGCTGCAGGAGGCAGCACAATGAGCCAAGTCAAGGTGAAACCAAGCCAGAAAACATTAGGTGCTACTGCCTAGATTCACCCATCCACACATCACATATGCTCTAGCTCAGCAGGTAAGTCTGGCCCTCAGATTAAGACACACTCTTGCCAGACTTGCCCACAGCACAGCAAGATCCTTGACAAAATTGGTCAAACCAAAATATCCCAAGTAAATTTAGTGAGATACAGTGTTCTTTAAAATTATACAATTTGCAAGGTGAATGCTTTAGAGGATCTCTCATTTAGTGAAGAGCTTGGATTTAATTTTCAGGATAATGCCAGCTTCTGACCTGAGATGCCATACCACAGCCAGCTTTAGCAGATCCCGTGGCACAGAACAAACTGGTTGTACCTTGTATCACAGCTAAGTTTGTTTTTTACAGAAGCTGAGAAAATAGATAGATTGAGCTGACACAGTGAGAACCAGATGTATCAAAATAAAATTTATTCTTAAAATGGCTAGTTTAGACATAACAGCAAAGGTTGCATAATGAAAAGTGCAATTAGTGGAGGAGGCTTATTTCACCTTAATATTTAACATCTCGCTGCACTGCAAGTAGCTTCACACTCAGGCTATTATACTTCTTAGCTGTGAACAAAAATTTGATTTATTTTTTGATGTTAACACCATTTCTATATAGCTAAAAGGTGTGCCAGCATTCACACCTGCTGAGTATGTACTGGACAATTTCTCACACAAATCTTGCATGAAACCCAGGTAACATTTAGAGTTTGACAGCTCAGAAAGCTAAATTATAAGCATACAGATACAAAATACATATTAGTTTACTAAAGTCTAAAAAAAAAAAACCAAACTTAAAAAATGAGGTAAAATAAACCAGAACAATTTTCTATGTGCAAGACTATATTCGGTCTAGAAAAAACTAGTAACAACCCTGCTCTTTTAAAGAAATTAGCTCTCACAAAGCGCAGCTAATTCACTGTCTTCAATATGAAGGACCTTGCCTATGTTACTTGTGAAAAGTCATGGCTAACATTGCAATTAGGAGTAGGATACTCAACCATCAGATGCTGTAAGATTCGATCAGGTGATGAGTGGAATCACCTAATGATCCTACAGAATAGGAAATTCACAAATCATTTTGTTTTGTTGCCTAACCCTATTTTTGACATATTAGGGTGGTTTTAAAATTTTTTCAAAGGCACATTTTTCTTTTAACATTGAAAGGCAACCATTTGCCAACTAAATAAGAAGGATGGTGAAGTCAAGGTTACATTTGTTATCAAATGCAAGGCTTCACAAAGACAGTAAGGACAGAGGTGCCTTCTTAAAGCAGCGGTCACTTCTACTACTCACTTTGCATTATTTTCTTTAGTCTCCTTTTTATCCCGTAGATCTTTCTCTGAGATTTAGAAAAACAGCTTTGGAAAGAAGTAATTAGAACATTGCACATCTCCAAGTTATGTAGCACATTCTACCTCTTCCCCTTTTCCCACTTTTCCATTATCCTCTCCAAGTTTCTTAGCATGTATTGAAGCCACAAATCTTTGCCATGCATCCCTACCTGCCTTTGCTACAAGCACGTAGAGCGCCACAGCAAGCCTCCTGACAGCATCTACTGCACTCCTGATAGGTGCAAAAGGAGTTGTGACATTCTGTTTCCATCCCTGTGCACACACATACTCTCACACACAGTTAGCACAGCTTGCTGAGATACCACTGCTGTCCATACTACTTTGCAAATCTCTCCTACACCCAGGAGAGCTGACAGCAGGAAGAAAGCAGCATATACTTGTGATACAGGCAAGCTACTCCTACAGTACGTGGCATACACATGAGTTGCACCTTGGGTTTCTTTCCTTCCAAGGATAAGGCTTGGCTAAGAACTCCAGGAGCATAATATGGTTTAACAAGTTCCACAGTCTAATGAACTTGGATTTGCTCAGACAGCAAACAAAACCTGCCAGGTGGTTTCACCATGCAGTATGTGAACCAGAAAACTAACAGTGTTCTGTTGCCAAATGGAAGGATGTTTCCTCAGTAGTGTGGATCACCAATATGGTAATGAACTTTCAATCTGACCCGAGCTCTGCCACTGGGGAAAGAGGCCACTGGACAACCTTGGACTGCCCAGCTGATCAGGTTCTCTCTCTTGTCCTCTCCTTGAAGTCTGAAGATCTACATAGCCTTCCTTGGCAGATGGTATCTGAACACCATTTGGCTTCCACTCTGTGTGTACAATTTTGTAATTCTGACCCTCATTATTGTCCCAGAAGGTACGTTCTCTACTTTGGTAAGAAATGCAAAACTCTATCTTCTCTTCAGAGGAAATGGCAGGAGGAAAATCAATGGTAAATGAGAAGGCATCACTTTCAAAATCGCTGTAAACATTGTTCATGTACACACACTCAACATCTTTGTAGGTCTTCCATGTATCAAAAGTAATACGAACCTGAACCTTTTTTTCAAAGCTCACATTTTTTACTTTCACAGTACCTGCCAGCACCTTCTCTTGCAGGGTGCAGGTCTCCAGGCAGACCAGGTTCTTCTGCAGACGGTTCCTGAAGTCCAGGTAGTCAGCTGAGGGCTGAGGGAAACCCAGGATCAGGTTTTTCTCCTCATGGAGTTTTAAGTCGGATGTTATGTCCTCAATGCCTAAGAGGTCAAAGGGCAGATCCCACACAGGGGGCTCCGGGAACTCGGAGAAGGTGTGGATCACTGTCAGGGACAGCCCCTTGGAGTCTGCAAACACAACACGCTTCTTGGCTCGGGCTGGTGAGTGGTTCCAGTCACTCTTCTCATCTTGGGAGTCACATTTCACATGAAGGCACGGCCGGAGAGGTTTGAGTCTGTTCACAAAGTTGTTTCTTTGGCAGTCCTCGAGGGGGCTGAGAAAGCTCTTCAGTGGTGGAGAATGGGCTATGCAAATTCGCATGGCCATATCCACAGGCATGCTGGAGCTGGACAAGGGCCTTGGGTCCAAGATCTGTATCATTCTGAATGGAGAAGAAACACACGATGTTATCTTTTATTACATCAGATAAGAAGCTTCTCAAGAAAGTGTATTTACTTTATCCATTCTCTTAATTGTTCACGGCCTCATCTCTGCATAGCTTTAAACAATGCAGCCTAAATCAAAATTGACAGTTCTACCTAAGGAACCAGGGTGAGACTAGTCAGTCATTTCTTGCCAATCCTAAACTTCAATTCAAATCTACTCTCCTTTCTTTACTCAAACCTCTGAAAAACAGATTTTAGTGAAAGCTAATAGAACATATTTTCTTGAAAATACGGAAAATAACATTCTAGTTACGAGTTAAACAGATCCACTTCAAGTGGAAATGCTCATCCACTTGAACTTCCCTTGTAGAGACCTTGAGGGGGGTCTTAAAATTCCAACAGGCTGGATCAGCTGCTTCATCTCTGAGCACAGTCAGCACTATTTTAAGAAAGTTGCCTATCCCATCAGAGAATCAGATAGGATTCTGTCTATCTTTACGCAGAGCCATCATTCTGTGGCTCTGAACAACTATTAGTTAATCTTTTTAGGCACTTGTTTGGTTGAATAAAAATAGTAAAGCACCTTTAGAAATATTTTTATGAGCTACAAACCTAGGTCTAAGTAGTAGGGCTCTTTCCACTGTTAATGTCAACTGGTGAGTGAAGCAGGAGAAAAAAGTGGGAGAAGAGAGGGACATAGTACTTTTTCACCTCATTAGGCTTCAAGAATTGACTTTAAAACAACTTTTGATAATGCCTAAATATCATGCAGAAAGTCTACTGCAAGTGTCCAGTAAAAATGCTACAGTTTTATTTGTAAAGAGTTACTTTATAACCTTGCCTCCCAGATGATTGATATTAAAATTACTGTGCAAGACCATGGCCCACTCAAGGCCAGATAACTTGAATATTTCTAAAAAGGGGCTTCAGCTGTAGCACATCCCTGCTGAAATGGATGCACTCCTTGCTGGAAATGCAGAGTTTTGTCAAGTCACGGAAAGGCATTTGCTTTGTCACTTAAATAAATCGCTTTCTGCTTCCCAGAGTTCTCACTGGTATTCCAGAGCTCTGCCAAAAATAAAGCAGAAGCTGTGCTGGCCCCATCTTCTTGCCTTTTTTTTTTTTTCTTTATTGCAGAGTATTTACCATAATAAGCAGTAGGAGGAGAGTACCCACATCAAATTAATCAACTTCTGCTTTTTTCTTTATTAGGAAAAGAACTAAGGCTTCAGAAATAGTCTCTCTGCATCTTTAGTGAACCGAGCTTTTGCAGTGTCAGGGAAGAAGAAGAAAAAAAAAGGGGGGGGGTGGGTTGGAGGGGTAAGCCCAAGCGGCACGGACATAGCAAAGAACAGGCAAGCATGCAAACCCCACATGCCACAGCGGGGGCAGGGCCCGGCTGGCGCTTACCTGGTGCGGTGTACGGTGGTNCCCTTGGCCGCGGGCCGCGGCCAAGGGGCGGTGCGGGCGGGCTGCGGCCCGGGCTGCCCCGCCGGACACACCCCCGGCGCCCTTCCCTGTGCATGCCCGGAGCTGCTGCCGTTCCCTCGTCCTTCGGGAAGGGCAGCAGCAGCTGCGGGCACGCAGGGTTCCGAGCGGGGCTCGCGGTAGCACGCGCCTTTTGCAGCAGCCAGGGAGCGCGCAGGGATCCGCTGCATGGGCTTTTCGCGTGCCCCTGTGGGGCTGCTTCGGGGCGCTGCCGAAGGGCCTTGCCCCGTGCAACAAAACCCGTGCTAAATTACAGACTTCTCTGCTTCGCTGGAAAGGAGATGGGACCCTAAGTTGTAAGGTAATGCTCCCAGGGCCAGAAATCCATCATCCTGGAATATAACGGGCTCTTGTCCTCAGTGAAAAAGTACTTAAGAACTTTTAATGCGAATGGTGCCAAAAAAAATTCACCTCCCACACCTGGTGGTCTGTGCTCTGTCTGAGGATGACAGGCCCTGCTATACGTCCCACATTTTATCTACTGCCTTTTTCCAGAGGAAGGGGACAAAAACTGGAAAGGGACTGGTGGAAGGCAGCCCCCGCAGCATCAACCATAGCAATACTGTGGCACTGCTGGTGTCCCACCTCCCAGCCTTGCAGAGGCTGTGGACAACCCACAGATGACTGCATGCTTCTGCAGGCTGTGAGTAATTCTACTAGAGAAGGTTCATCTCTGAGTTACGGCTCTTCAAAGACCATGTCCTGGTTGCTAACTTTCTCTCTGGGTCCTCTGTGGATCAACATTTCTACTGCTACCTTCTTGCTGCTCAGCTATTCTTTCCTAAGGGTGGCAGATGACTTGCAGGCAACCTACAAGATGTGATAGGGAGTCTGTGAACTGTGATTTTCTGAGTTCACGGCTTTTACCAGTAGATGAGACCACACACAAATGAATAGCAGGAAGTCCTGTGTTCTACATGAAGCAAAGGGGGCTTACAGTGATGAACAAACAAAGTAAAGGATTTTTCTATTATTGATTTGTGAGCAAAGGAAAATTTTAAGAGAAGAGCTCTACTGCTTATGTGTGACAATTTTAGAAGATAGCGTGTGAGCATAGCAGATGATGACAAGGACACTTCCATCTTGGATTCAAGCTACATATAAGCAGAGGGAACAAACAGTCAGGAAAGGCTAGAGGCTCCTGCTGATGGGTGCATGGCACATGGATCAGTATCTGCCTCTGTACATATAATGAGAGTATTCATAAACAGTAACACTACAGTTTCTTAGTTCGGCGCCTTGGTGACAAGTTCCTGCCTTTTGTGACAGTACATGACACTAGGTGTCACCCAGATGAAGCCTGAAGCAGTAACTGGCAATGCAGACAAGGCTTTAGAAGGTCCTGCTCTGTTCCCTGGAGCCAATTACTCAGGGTTACCTTCCCTGGTCCTCCACTTCTCAAGTTGCATCCCTGCTACTCGCTTTGCTCTTCCTCTCCTTTCCCTTCTCTTATCTTTTGGTGACTGCTGGCTCCCTCTCAAAGGCAGATGATATTTTCTCATTGTTTGTCTACGGAAAGTGATAGAAAACAGCATCTGTATGTTGGAAGGCTTGCTAGTAGCCTCACTATTGCAAGTTTATTTTTCTTTTGGAGGAGCTACTAAGACTTTCAGCCCCACCCACCTACCTGCAGTAAGCCAGGCCAGACATACCCACGGGTATAAGGGAGGACTGGACACATGGCTGGCACTTACCAAATCCCTTCTACTTACCCATTATAAAAAACGAGTAAATAACTGGAGATTTATGAGCCTGTGCTACTTGAATCTTTGTCCTACATGCAGCTTCCCACGCACACTGCTTAGCTGGGCTGCTGTGTTACCAGGGATCATGTGCAGCATCTGTGCTCTGTCACACTTATCTGCCTGCACTAAATAAGAGCCAATCGAAGCCTGTGTAAAAGGAGTTGCCTCAAGGCTTTCCTACACATATTTCTGTTGCTATGTAGTTGCTCATTGCACTGTTGGTGCTATAAAATATTTTGCTTCGGCTGTGTAAAATACCTGTTTTGCCCAACTTGGAAAACATCTTGAAAGATTGTTTAAAGTTATATGTTTAGCAAAAGAACAGTAGTGAGATCCAGAGCCTTTCACAGGCAGATCATTTTTCAAGTCAGTCAACACAGACTGGATACAGTAACTTTTTGCCTAACTGGTAATCTGGAGCACATTCATGGCCGTGGACTGCTGTCCCGGTTCCTGGTTGCCAATGCAAGCAGAGAGCGTTGTGCAGAGCCAGGGTAACTCTTTCCTCATCCAGGGAGGCGTCCTTGCATTGAGGCAAACTGTCAGGGTTATCTGAGTTAGCACACCAGTTTGTCTTGCCAGTGATGGTTCCCTAGCTGTGCTTTTTATAGAGGACTCAAGTTTCCAGATACTTTGGTTTGGCATGTTAAAACGTAGATCTGTCTGTCTGTCTTACCTTTCAAATAGCGCTGATAAATGGGAGCACCAGAGGGAAAAAAATTACAGTCTTACTGTGCATCTGACAGCACTTTGTGACATATCAGCTTTTCTGACATTTGTAGGTGCACAATGGCAGAAATATATTACTGGAAAAAGCACAGCTGATCATAAAATCAAGCCCCATCATAGGGGGTTGTACCTCCAACTGCTTCTGTAAGAAGGAAACCCAAATGGATCACCCAGACTTGTTCTTTGTCTTTTCCTGAAAAAGTGGCACATTAGATGTAGTAAGTTAATTGCAATAAGGCAGCTATAGAAAACATAGTTTTATTACAGCTACCATAGCTTCACTAAACCTTAAATGTATGTTTTTTTAAAACAGTTTGCAGCCTAGATGGTCCAGATGCAATGTAAGGCATAGGCTCGCTTTCAAGGAGTTCATTGAGGTTGCTCAGTGACAAACAGGCAATTGAGTTCACACTGTTCTCTTCAAAGACAAATATATGGTATTAGCTCCACAGTGAATGCTTTCATATGCAGATGGTCCTCCTGGTCTTGCCATTCTTCGCCTCACCTGAACTAACCAAGACCTTTCAATCAGCAGTTCTGGGAACAGATAATGGATGATTGTGCCTTCCTGTCACCTATCACACCACAATGGGCTGCTCTGGTCACCTGTTTGCTGGCTCTTGTCATTTTATGAGAATGAAAGAACTGCTTTTTTTCAGTCTCTGTTCTGAAACTGAGTAATTAAGCAAGGATTTTGTGGTTTACTCTGACTTTATTACTTTCAGGTCTCTCTGCTTCTTTGCTATCCTCCCCCACAGCTTCAGGAGGGAAGAAAGGAAATACATTGCAGTGGATGATACAGAAAGAGTAGAGGAGCTGTTAGCATTTAATTAAAGCCTTTTGAAGCAAAGATGAGCAAATATTTCCTCAGAGCAAAGTAAAGTCATGACCACATTTATAGGTAAAAAAGTCCAGAGAGAAAAAAAAAATCTCCATTTCACTTGCATAGTAATGCATCTCTTGAGAAATCCTTGCTGTTTGCTGGGTGGGAGAGCAATGCTAGCTTAATGCAGTTACAGTATGCAATTGAGCAGGGAAGCTTTTGATTTGGTTTTGGGCTTGAAACTAAAACCAATTGCTAGGCCAGTGGCACTATGCTATTGTCATTAGAAAACAGAATATGTCCACTTTATTTTGGCTGGCACGTATTTTGTTCCTGCAGCCTCACTCACCTGTGAATGAGACAGAGCTTTAATGACTTTAAAGAACGTCTGTGGTAATAGACAGGGACAATTCTGTCACACAAGGTTTGCAGCAGCTTTTTTCTCCTTGACTTGAGCTCTTCTGTTCAATATTTGTTCTCTGCTACTAAGACTAAAATGTCTATTATCTATTAAGTTGAGTTGCAGTTTTCTATGAATGTGACCATGAGGCAAATAGTGATTTTTCAGGTACATAGCAAGTCAGTTGAGCCTGTAAGCCTTTGAAATTTTAAAATTACTTTTACTGGTTTTTCTGATGAAATAAAGTAAGTAGAAGTCTTATTAAGTCTTAATAGAAGGCTATATTCTTTACTTGCTTCTCAGAACCCTTTGGTGAACTTTGAAAATTATGTATGGTTGCAAATATATACCAAGTAAACTAGTCCTGGGAAACTGTTATTGTTTTAGGAATCTCTTCAGCACTGGCACAGTCCATACAAGGAAGAAATAAATTATTTTTATTTTAATATTTTTATTAGCCCATTTCTCATGGCTGGGGGGGGAGGGTTTCAACCAGATCCAACATCCAAGAGCCATTGGGAAGCCCTCACTGAGATACCTGTAAATTGTAATCACTTGTTCATAGGAAATCAGAGAAAGTCTAGAAAAAAATATTGCACTGCCCTCACTGCAGTACTGCCACAACCATCCCCTAGAGAGCATGGCAAGCAACATGCAGCCAAAATGCACATGCAAAGATGGATGGGGTTTATGTTTTCTTACAGCAACAGGACATGGGTCTAATTCTTTAGGCATTCATAGGGGTTCTAGCTCTCATTCTATTTCAGGCAATAGTGCAAGTTCTTGCCACTCTTGGAACTTTCTGAGGTTAAATTCAAAGACATTTAAATTCCTTGAAACTGAAAGCTTTGGACTGATTTTGTTAAGGCTGACTAATGATAAATAAGTCAATTGTAGATTATCACTGCATTGTTTTTTCGAGTATTCATTATTTTTTGT
>VZTT01035804.1:4931-44657 GCA_013400855.1 Buphagus erythrorhynchus | reverse complement strand
GGGCACAGCGCGGGGGTCCGAGCGCTCCGGTGGGCCCCGAGCATCGCCCCCGCCCCGCGGCCCTGCCCGGCGCCGGGACCGAGCCGCTGTCACCCCCGCAGTCAGGGTCGCCGGGCTCTACAGCTGCGTCTACTCGCTTATTTCCTTTTTCTTTTTTTCTCCTTTTTTTTTTTTTTTTAAATTAAAAAAACAAACCTCATCTGGCTTTGAGGACACATCTGGAGTGGGGTTTATGCTGTTCGTGTTGTGACACGTGAGCTCTGACGGGGACACATGTCCCACGCACAGTTCTCGTGGATTTTAGCAGGCCTGTGCATTTTTAGAATTGAACTCATAAAGGTGCTTGTCAGATAACACCGTTTCTAAGCGTTTTGCATTCTTATCTTTGACAAATGGACTTTGTTAAATCAGGACGTAAGTAAGCAAACAACTGACGTCACGGGATAACTGCTTTCACTGGCAGCAGGCCAGATGATTGTATCCCACCTTTTCAGACGAAGACCTGTCACTGTTGTTTTCGTGTTGGTTGTTTTGGTTTAATCGCAGCCTTAGATGTAGCACCCCAAGGCTGACAGGCTGCAGAAAGCAGCAGCTTCTTTTCACCTAAACAACATGGATAGTAACAAAGATGTTTGTTGCTTTATTAGATTGTCTTGGTAAAGGTTTCTGCTTCAGGTGTCCTTTCCTCAGACTTAAGAGGTCTAAGTTCTTGAGCGCCTCCTCAGGACAGCAGTATTTCATAAATTCAAGAAGTTTGATTGGCAAGAGAGCTCAGGAGACAAAATATCCTGTCAGAGGATATTTGTAGCTATTTTTTAATATGCAGCAGTCCTGCCTGTCCACTTATAAACTTCTAAACAACTGTGTATGTTTCAGAGCATTTTGGAGAAGTGAAGGGTTGCTTTTATTTGCTTTTTGTTAGTTTGGGGTTTTTTTACCTAAGATGTTTCTCATTCACTATAATGATCTAGTTTATGTTTCTGAACAGAGGTGATCTGTCTTGGCTTTAAATAACTCCTGATCTGTATATTTTTCTTTAAAATTGCACAGCCATAAGTTCATGTAGTTGTTAGATTTCTAATGTTAAACAGGTTGGTGTGTAAATGGGAGACACTGTTGTTATGCCTGAGTGTTCTTCAGACTTGGTACAGAGAAATTAATTGCTCCTCTCATCGGCCTGTAGGAGATGCTGAGTATTTCAGGTGCACGTGTGATTTGATTTCTCGATGGAGCTCTCTTTACTGAACTCTGCTATTGTCAGCCCACCTGCAATAGGCTCTGTGTGAAAGGTGGACACAAGTAGCTCTTTGACTTGGGCCTGACTGGTTTTGTTTGGTTTTGCCTTTCCCCTATTATTCACAGTTGGAGTAATACTCACTGCTTTTGTTTTTGCCTCTAAAGGAGTCACATTCCAGGAAGTAAAAAGCATAAATCTGTTGTATTCCTGCTTTGTTTATCCTAGTTACCTGGGTGTTCATGGAAAATACATTACAAAACTTCTCTGACTAGTTTCATTCAGTTTCAAGACTTCTTTTTTGGAGGAGTTGGAGCTGAAATAAACCATGTTTTGTATTGCCTTTTTTTTTCCTTTTTTAGTGGCATTCTGGGTATGAACTTCGGTTCTGTTTTTCTGTTTTTTACATCTTTTCCCAGATCTTACCTAACAATTTTTTTAAAATAAACCAAATTCCTTTTTTTCCTTGCGTCAGTTTGTAAAGGTGGATTTTGAAGTAAAAGATGTAAAAAAAAAAAAAAAGCTTCAAGCTGCCCCTGGAAATACGTCATTATCAGAAGTAATACATAAATACATATTGGAGTTTTGCTGGAGGTTGCTCTTTGGATTTTTTAGTACACAACTGTATGTGTGATAGTTATCCTGAAGGTTTTGCCAAGAGCCCACCACCCTTCACAATAAAAGAGGCTCCATCCTCTCCCATCATAAGCTGCATATACTTCCTCAAGTCTTTTTCATCACAGTGTGTGTCAAAGTTCAAAATATCACAAGGTTTTAAGGACTTGGCAGGTACCAAAATGCCCTTCCTTCAATCTAAAATTAATAAAAAATATGATCATCCAGGATAGGGGAGAAGAATTTGAGCTAAGTTCTTTCTGTTAGCTTTTTATGCCATCAAAAGTAGCTTTTTAAAATTATAGACAGTTGTACATTTCTACTATGATTAATAATTGGGAATTGTCAGCTAAAAATTTGCAACTTTCCAGGGAACAAGTGCAGTGAGCTGCTCAACTGTCACAAGTAGTAGAAGGGTATCAGCTCGAGGTCCTGAGTAGCCTTTCCTGTTGGCAATAAAAAACAAAGGTTTCGTGATGATGAGACCATTACCTTGCACAGTTGAAAGCTGTGATCCCATTTAGGTGGTCTCTTGATAAAAGCTCCAGAGCTAAAGAGAACCCCAACCTCTTAAAAATTGCAATGTTGGGGTTTTTCAAAGCGTTGAAATAGTTTTTACTGCAGCCAGCTAATGGTAAAGCGGAGCTGTTAGGGCAGGCAGTGACTGCCTTCCCATGATAGCAAAGGCTGCCCCTGTTCCACTCTGAGGGAAGCAGCAGAGGCAGAGACCACTGTGCAGCGTGGCCACTTCCTCTGTACTCATGCATCCTTCAGAAAGTAGTGGGAAAATGATTCCCCTTCCATATATGGTGCCCTGTTGTACAGACGCTTCCCCAAGGAAGTCAGGAATCCCTGCTGGGCACTCAGTGCTGGAGAGAAGTTACAAAAGTTGATGTGATACAAATGGGTTAATTTAATGGACATTAAATTAGCTATAGGTAGTTGAGGGGTGTTGCTGCAGTTAAGGTACTTTCTGGGTAGATGCAGGCTTTGCTGAGAGAGAAACTGTGGATTGCTCATGAACTGTATCTGATTGAACCACTGTATTAAATAGAGGGATCCAAGGGAATTCTCTATGCCTATAATAAGGTGTACGTACAACTAATTTTCAATTGTGATGTTGATTCCTGCTGAGGTATTTTACCTGTAAAAACATTGCTTTACATCAACACTTTGAGGGATATGAATGCTCTCTGTACAAGAATGAGTGGTTTAGCTACCAGATATGTAACTTCTGGACAAAGAATTTGATCAGAGTCTTTTCTAACATAATTGCAACAGTCCTGGAGAGCATTTTTTGGTACTTAAAGAAGAAAATACCAAGCAGTCTGTCATCAAATAATAGTTTTGATTATGTGTTTGCAGGACTCTGGCACATGTGAAGGTCTGTTTTGAGTAGTTTCTCAAGATAATTAAGTATGTTTTGAGTATATATTCAAACTATAAACAGAATTTTTTGGAAGCTTGAAGAAGCAAGAAAAATATCAGGACACATTTAAGAAAAATAACGGTATTTATAATACTTAGAATAGCTGAACATACGTAAGAAACATGATGCATATAAGGTAATATAGACAATTAAGGCAGCATGGGTATAGCTACTAATATTTTTTTTGGCAGCAGAAATATTCTTGCATGTGCAGTGAATATCATTTACTGTGCCTGTGCAGATAAATTGGTTTTGCATGGACCATGAGTCTGATCCAGTTCTCATCCCAGGTATGCTGAGCTCCTGTTCTCTGTTAGGACAGGCAAGGTGGGTAAATGTCATGGTGAGACTCAAAAGTGAATTTTCTGTAGGATCTGTGGTTCTATCCTAGGCAAGGTGCTAGTAAGCTAAGACTTGTATTGTTAGTATTGTATTTTGAAGAAACACATCACCAGTATAGCCTTGTGACTTACTGGAAAACACCTTGAAGTTCATCCAGTGATTCAAAAGTTGGACATAAAATGATGGTTACAATAATGAGTAATCTGTGGTGAATGTGGTTCCTCACCAGACTTTTGAAGGAAGAAGAGTAAAGTGAGAATTTAACTAAAGTATTTCTGAATACTTGTCCAGGCCTTTCTCTCTGACATACACAGCTTGTCTACAAGATCGTCTCTTGGCAAGTGGCATTCAGAAATTGCTTTATAATGGCAGTGGGTTTTTTGGGAGGTCCAGGTCGTGAAAGTGCTTCTTGCTCCAAAAGAGGGATTAACTGAAGTCAGGTTTAGTGAAGAACATGCTATGAAAAGCTTCAGTCACAAATAAAGGCTGAAAGTTCAGTTATAGCTGAAATGCTGACACTTGTATGCTTTGGTGACTTTGTCACTGAAATGCTGTGTTGATATCAAGAATGTACATCATTTCTAGGTTATGGTCGCAAGGACTAAAAACTACCGTAGCCATTCTTTGGGTGATCTGTAGCAAAGTTTAAATTTGCTGCAGTCTGCATATCAGTAGTGTTGGCAACTTCATGGTTATCCCTTGGAGGGGGAAGCTCAAGACTTCATCCAGATCTTGATCTATTCAGGAGAAGAGTTTGTAACTCAGATATTTAAAGTAAGGAGGGCCAAATCCTTCACACATGAGTTATTTCACAGAAAGTACTTGGCAGAAGACATACGTGGCAGCTAAAATATGGCTCTTACCTGCCCTAATAATTGCTGAGACCCGCAGAGACATTCCTGGAGCCTTTTGAGGTGGCCTTTGGAACATAACCAGATGGGTATAATGGTTACAAGCAGAAATCCTAAAGCGTTCTGGCCTCATGTGGAGATAGTAGAGCAAACACAGATAAAGTTTGATGTCCTAGTTCATTTACCATTTTACAAGTATGCAAGCTACAACTGAAATTTTGGGGAACCCTATCAAGATATTAATTGTTTCTGTAATCTTTAATATTATTTTTCTACTGAGTTTAATCTAATTTTTAAGAGTTTCAGAAACATCCTTAATGTGTAAATGCTTCTGTAGTAAACCATGCCATTTGTGATTGTCTTTAGGAGTGGTTACTGTTGTTGAAGTTTATTGGTTTAATCTGCATGTCTGGGGAAGGAATTTCTCTTACCCAACCCTGAAGCCTTTTCTCCCTTTTCCTCTTCCAGGTTTTGGTCGGAAGGATGTAGTTGAATATTTACTCCAAAGTGGTGCCAATGTCCACGCACGAGATGATGGAGGCCTTATTCCCCTTCACAACGCTTGCTCTTTTGGCCATGCTGAAGTTGTCAACCTGCTCTTGCGGCACGGTGCAGATCCTAATGCTCGAGATAATTGGAATTACACTCCCCTTCATGAAGCTGCCATTAAGGGGAAGACAGATGTCTGCATTGGTAATTTTCTCCCACTCTTCCTGTGGCTGACTCACTTGTTTTCACTGTGAAAAATCAAGACCCCTTTAAAGACCATTTTCACTTTATGGAGCTATGGCTGATACAAGGGTTAAAAGTAAATAACTTCCATGAACTTCAATTCATATGTCACTTTTACAAGATACAAGTTTTTGGATGTATTTTTTGTAATTGTCTGCCTATAAACGTTCACATTGACATCACGGGGAAAGTGCTTTAAAGTGACATGGTGGAGCTAAATTCTACTTCAGCCTAGACTCTTATGCTGCCTTCTGCTTCTGATCATAGCGCAGTGGAAAGAACAGAAGTGATCTTAATAATGGATTCATTCTATCTTATGTGTAGCAGCTCTGTTAAATTAGTTAAGGATGGGAAAACTTCAGTTATATTGACTACCTGTTTTGCCTACACAGTTCTTAAGAGGAGCTCTTTAAGAAAGAGATACAAAGTTAGACACGTAGTCAAGAAATGTCTTGATTGTGTGGTTTGCTGCAGTTTAAGAGAGCTGTAGAGCTCTAGAGTGCTGTACAGATAGCATTGGCTGTTTGCCCTGTACATGGGTGCAACATGCACATCCTGCCAGTGCTGTCTGCAGGTTAGGACAGCACAGGATTTGGGGCAGCATGCTCTGGAGGAAAAGCTCTGATGGAAAAGAGCTGCTGAGTTTTTTGGTGGGTCAGTCAAAAGGTTTCAACTGAGATTGTCTCTTCTCAGTCTGTGGTTGTTCTCTTTCTGATCTGCTTTTTTCTCTTAAAATGTGTCTAGACGTTTCACTGGATACACTGGTCACAGATGACATTGCAGAATGCTGACATTAAAAATTTGAGAAAGGAAGTTAGGATGTTTCTTTTGTTGCTTGCAGATTACAGTAATGATATTTCTTGTAAACCTTGTCTAGTAGAATGGTTTTCTCATGGAAGACTTTGGCATTTTTGTAGTACTGTTGCAGCATGGTGCTGAACCAACCATCCGGAACACAGATGGAAGAACAGCTTTGGATTTAGCAGACCCATCTGCAAAAGCAGTGCTGACTGGTAAGTGATAATCTTTAGATTTCTTTATGACTAGTAACAGTTGAACTGATGTAACACAGTAGTTTGGAGCTTTTTGATACTACTTTACTTTTTGTCTTTTTGATACTACTTTAACTTGTCTCTGGTTTATAATTCTAAATAGAATTCCCTTATGGGTTTCATCATCTCAGTCATGGCATGTTCTGGATAGTCTGTCATGCTACTTCAATAATGAACTGTCAAATTTTTTGAATCATAGAATGGCTTAGGTTGGAAGAGACCTTAAAGACCATGTCATTCCAACCCCCTGTCACGGGCAGGAACATTGACCTAGACCAGGTTACCCAAATCCCATCCAATATGGCCTTAAAAATGGGCAGGCCATGTTTTAAGGCATGGGCCTTAAAAAATCCAGGGACAGGGAATCCACAACTTCTCTGGGCAGCCTGTTCCAGTGCCTCACTACCCTCTGAGTAAAGAATTTCCTCCTAACATTTTAAATCTCTCCTCTTTTGGTTTAAACACATTTCCCTTTGTCCTATCAATACTTGTCTGTGCAAAAAATCACCCTTCCTCTTTTTCAGAAGCTCCTTTTAACAACTGAAAAGAGTATTTGTAAGTACTTCTAGCAGTTATGTTCTCTAAAATTTTAGAGGAGGAGGATAAGTAGTGAACTTCACATATAGATATTTATTTGATGGCTAAAGAATGCCCTTTTGTCTTCTAGGTGAATACAAGAAAGATGAACTCTTAGAAAGTGCCAGGTATGTATGTTTGGAAAATAACTGGAATTAGTTACATTTGCAGGATTTTATGTAATAAATATATAGATATATCGTCTTTGAAGCTTGCATTCCCTCTAGATGCTAAGCTTTGGCTGTTTTCTGTGAATGAAGCTATGAAAGTAGTTGCATAAATGTATTTTTGTTTTCCCTTTAATGTGACAATACAGAGGGAAATGTGCTTCAGATGTGTTGAACATTATCACAGTGAAAAATATCAAATCAGAATAAGCTACTAAAAATCGGGATAAGAATATTTCTGCTCACTTCATATCTTGTTTTTCAGGAGTGGAAATGAGGAAAAGATGATGTCTCTTCTTACACCATTAAATGTTAACTGTCATGCAAGTGATGGCAGAAAGGTATTTTTGTTTAAAACCTGATTTAAAAGTACTTATCTCTTACATGATCCAGTTATTGTTTGACCAGATTTTTAAAATGTTAAAATCTGTTTTCTCCACTGTATGTGGGAAAATAAGATTCCACCTCTCTAGCATCCAGCTGAGGTTTTTTGTTTTTTAGTCTTTAAAGGACTATGCAAGTAATTCTATATAGGAGCAATAAACAAGCACCTTTTCAATTGAAACTTCTGCTTGACTTTCATATCTGCAGTGATAAAGAAGGGAGGCCTTTTCACAGATTTTTTCCCTATCAGGGAGAAACATACAGGCGTTTTGACATGCACCCTTAGGCAAGTTACTGCTCCTGTTTCAGGAGGAAGCTGTTCATTGCTGTAAGTAATGGGAAAGAAATACATTTAAAATGTTCAAAATCTCAATTCTGAAAAATCCTGAATCTTTTGGGTTTAGCCCCTAGCCTACAGAAATTTCAGGTTATTGAGTATCACTTTTTGGCATCCTTATTCTCATTAAGTATTTGTACTCATTGACCCAAGTTTTGATCTAGTTACTTCCCCTCTGTGAGGCTTTGTGGTAAGATACTGGGATCTCCAAACACTGATGCATCTTTGTTTTCTCATCTGGTTATGAGGCTTATCCTCTGGGAACTGTAGAAATCTGGTTCAATGGATGGGTTTGTAAATGCAGAGGATAAGATTTCTCCTCGCTAGTTTGTAGCTCTGCCCTTAGTGCTGCTGATGCTTGAATGCATTTGCTAGAAAAGATCGTAGAGCAGTTATCTGTCTGCTCTGTAGAGAGTGAGAGTTTAGAAAAGATGAAATTTCCCCCACACCCCACTCACTCACTGCACTCAAAAATGTGGATAACAATCCCTCTTGATAATTTTTAAACTTATTTCACTGATTGGCAGAGAGACTTCTTCATAGTTTAATAGTCATTGTTGCTAAAGGTCTTCCTGCTTCCCCTTTCACAAGGACATAGTTTGTGCCAGCAAAGTATTTATAGCTATGGTAGGCTAAAAAACCAAAAATGGCCTTTGTATTAGTGATGGAGTAAATTTGAGATTTGTGTTTATGTTGACTTCAAGAGTAGTCAGTGAACAATGAACATAGTCATCAAATTCAAGCACTCTGGGATTTTTTTTAACTTGTAAGTCTTTAAGGACTTCAGCATTTACTACTGTTAACAAGTTGTGAAAAAATAAATATAAAATTAACCTTGATTTTGCGTTACTGATTTATTCCACGTTCTGTTGTTTCAGTCTACTCCATTACATTTAGCAGCTGGGTATAACCGTGTAAAAATAGTCCAGCTCTTACTGCAGCATGGAGCTGACGTACACGCTAAGGATAAAGGGTAGGTTCCTTTTTCCCTTTGTTCAGAATAAACAGAATTTGTTAAAAATCAAGGTGAAGTAAAGAGCAGTAATACTGTTTTAACCACGAAGAACTTCCAGCTTGAGACTGTTCTGTCACCTTTAACCTTTCTGTTATGACAAAAATGCAAGTTGATTAGTTTTCACAGGAGAAGATATTACAGCATTGTTCTTGTGAAAAAGGATATAATGAGGGTCACTCCTGAACATCCCCTGCAGATAGTTCTTCCTGCTTAGGGTTCCAAGTCTGAGTGGAACCATTTCATCTCCAGTAAGACAATGCAATCACTTCTCATCTTCTGATTATTTTAGATATTTACTGTTCTGATAAATGCTGATGGGCTTTTCTGGTTTCTTCTTGGGCTTCTTACTTCCTCATAGTTTCATTTGAACGTTTGTCATTATTTTTGTAAAATGTTCAGCATAAAGCGTAGTACCAGTTGCAGTGTATTAGATGCATTTCAAATTAATATATGTGTACTAAAATAATCATCCTTCTCCTTTTTCTTCTATGTAGAGATCTGGTGCCACTTCACAATGCCTGTTCCTATGGTCATTACGAAGTAACAGAGCTTCTAGTAAAGGTTGGTCTTTGAAGAGATGAAACTGCATATTAATAAATACGAGCAGTTTATAATAGACTAATACAAGTCGCATTTTTTTATTTTTATGTAGATTTACAAAACTTAAAGAATGATAAATTGCTTTTGCCCTACATGTTAGTGATTATTAAGCTGGAGCTACAGAATCTTCTGCTTGCAAAGAAGCTTTTTCTTTATAAATGTGCTTTCTGTTTTTAATTCTCTCTGCTCCAAAGTTGAATATTTTCATACCACCAAGTAAGTACTGCTTATCTCAATCTTTCTACACTCACCAAAAAAAAAGGCACCACAAAAACCTCTACAAGCTGAGTGATATTTTGAGTTTGAAAGCAGAAGAATAGTTTAGAAGACAAACCAATAACAGGTGTTTAAAAAGAATATTGGTAAAGATAGTAAATGTTTTAAAATTAAAAAGCAGTCAGCCTTTTGAGGAAATTAACTTTGCAACATCGATTCTGACCCTGAATTGTAGCCTTCACCTCAAAGAAAGAGACACCTGTCAGTTTTCCTAACAAAAGGAAACTCTTTGAACCGAAGTGGTTTATCTGGATTATGTTAGTCTTGAAGATAAGTATGATGCACATTAAATTAGTGGCTTGAAGATGTGGGCTGCAACATACGTGTACTCCACCAAAGGAGTTTTGAGCTGTGCCTATTCTCAGCTGCCACGGCAAATCAAGATCACTATAACAACTGAGAGTGCTTCGTTATCTAACTGCAGGCATTTGGCTGCTCAGGGAATAGCTCTTGTTCTGTTCTGTTTGTTTCAGCCCCCCACTAATTCCATGTGTCTTTCTATTTGCTTAGCAAAAAATTAAGTAAAAAAATCTATTGAAATAAGCTTACATTGTAGTAAGTATAAAGAAGAGTCATGATTTTTTTTACTTCAGGGGCCACTTGTAAAGTGAGTTTTTACAATGGTGGTACTAGACACAACCCCACAAATGGACTTTTGCCTGTACACTACTGTGTGTCTTAACGATTTAGCTAGAGTTGAATTCCGTATTGGATTTCTGCTCCAGAGGATTCTGAATTACTGCAAAGCCATACAGCTTTAAGAGAAGCAATGGGAAAGAGCATGTACTTGCTTACAGACTGAACTTGAAATGCAATCAAATGTTACTGGAGAAGAATTACACATACATTACTCATCCAGGAGTGTTACTTGTAGAATCTTGTACTTAAATGTTTTTTAATTAAAATTAACTTTGAGTGCCCATCTCATTTTAGATACCGTGGCACTCATATCTTGGGGGTTATTCACAGAACATGTATTTATCTTAGTGCAGCTGGTCACTCTAGACATTTTCTAGAGCTGCAAAGAATCAGAGCTTTTTCACAGGTGATTTGGAGAATGTGAATATTTCTCTTTCTCTAATTTGACCTGTAGCAAAGCTCCTTTCCTTTCTGAAAAGACTAGCTAGCCTTTGGCTTCTTTGAATGCACCTGTGGGACACCAGGTGATTAAAAACCACAACGTGCTGAAATATTGTGTTAGATTGAAAATGAGTGTCTTGGAAACAGTTTGCATATAAGCATTGATTTTTATTTTAACAGTCTATTGTATTAAAACTAATAACATAGTCTTTTTCTAACGTCCTGGTTTTGATTGCATCTTTTTTACCCCTTTCCCTTTCAAGCATGGAGCATGTGTGAATGCAATGGATCTGTGGCAATTCACCCCTCTGCATGAAGCAGCTTCTAAGAACAGGGTGGAAGTATGTTCTCTTTTGTTAAGTTATGGTGCTGACCCAACACTGTTGAACTGTCACAACAAAAGCACCATTGATTTGGCTCCAACGCCCCAATTAAAAGAACGATTAGCATGTGAGTATGAAGTGGGATCAGTTCTACAATTACAGCCTGTAATGTGTAATTAGATTCCCTAGACAGTGACCTGCCAGAAACCAGATTTGGAAAATGCTTACACTTTGAAAGTAATTGTGCAGTGTTGCACAGTACATTTCACTGTTTATAGTTTGAAACTGCTATATTTTCTGAATGTAGGCATTTAAAATAATTCTGTCAGATTTATAGTCAAGTGGTTTTGATGGGTTGTGTAGCTTTTCCCCTATTACATTCTTTCCCTGATGACCTTGCCAATACACTTTCATTTCCTGTACTTGTTCCCATCATTGCATCAAGATTGTTGAAATACTAATTTTTATTCCACAGTTTTTTGTTTGAACAAAACAAAAAATAATTGTTTAGAATGCTGAATATGTTTGAGTGTGCCACAATCACCGAAAGTTCAAAGAATTCGATGAAGGGCATTGATTTTTGTCCAGCAAACTTAGAGTTGAAAAGAGTGACCTCAGATTCTGTCCTTGAGTGGTCAAACAATAACTTTCTGGGATATTTACTAAAATTGTCAGTAAATACTGCACTAAACTCCATGCTAGCCTCCAGAAATGGTTTTCCAGAACTAGGTCAGAAGTAGAGATTTTTATATGCTTGAGTTAGTACCTATGTGAACAGTAGAACCTACAGAGTGGTGAGTGAAATAGATTTTGTGCAGCCAGTTTTGATCCGTCTGGCTTGGGTTTAGAAACAAAGCAAAATTTGTGTGGTATTTAACTAACAAGTCTCTGTCAAGTGATGTAATAGCTTGAGTCAGACTTGGAAATGTGTGCTCCATGGTTTGCTGAATAAAATGAATATTTTTTTAACTGAAAGAAGCAATTTTCTTGATCCTTCTTGAGTCATGGAGTGTAACCCTTTGCTATGTATTCCTTTGTTTTTAAAGACGAATTCAAAGGTCACTCACTGCTACAGGCTGCAAGAGAATCAGATGTAGCTCGTATAAAGAAACATCTTTCCTTGGAAACAGTGAACTTCAAGCATCCTCAGACACATGAGACAGCATTGGTAATATCTCAGAATTTATTAGTGGGTTTTGTATATATTGTGGCTAACCTAAGTATACTAGGTAATAGTTTAGCAGTAAATATTGCAATGTCAAGAGTTGTAATTCAGACCAACCTGGAATATCCAGTGTCTAGTTAAGCAAATAACACTGATTAATATTTTGTTCATAAAATTAACGTTAAGACTAATATAAATTATTTAGGCCTATTTAGATTGTCTAAATGTCTGGATTTTGTAGAGTAGTCTCATTTTAAGCACCAGCAAGTTATGGATGTTAGCTTTGTTTTGATGGTTTCCAGCAGTTATTAGGAAGGGGAGTTCTTCAAAATACCAGAGTAAACCCAAAAGCCCATGTGGAATCTTCCAAATTAATGAGTATCTATGTGTTTTAGGGTTTTTTTTCTGTTGTCTTTGTACGGCAGCTCTTAACTGCCAGCTGATCAGCAAGTACTAAAACCTGATATTGCTAGCTGGTTGTTAATTGTAAACTTTTTAATGTTTACAGCACTGTGCTGCTGCATCTCCATATCCTAAGAGGAAACAAGTATGTGAATTGCTGCTGAGGAAAGGAGCCAATATCAATGAAAAAACAAAAGAGTGAGTGGTTACAAATGAATACTCTTAACTGTTTGCTTAGAAGATTTTGCAAAATACATTTTGAATGATTTCTTTTTTTTTTTTTAAGCTTCTTGACTCCTCTGCATGTGGCGTCAGAAAAGGCTCATAATGATGTTGTTGAAGTAGTTGTGAAACATGAAGCTAAGGTATGAGTATCATACTTTTGTTGACATTCATGTACTCTGCAGGTTTTCATACCATGACAATGGACAGCTTATGTAAAATAATTCATTTTGGAAGGTTCTAGATTTATTGACTACAGCTATAGACCATCAATCCATCAGTTCAGATTCTATACATTATAGAATCATCATTGGTTTGGTCCAGCTTTTAAGAAATGCAGATGTAGTTCTCTCTATGAATGGAAAACTTTCAGTGTCTTATTCAGTGCTTCATTGTCCAGCAGAAATAATGAAATACATAAGGAAAAAAAGTGGGGGATGTATATGCACAGCAAGAAGCTAAACTGAACTGTGTGACAGATAGACTTTACGTGATGTATGGAGCAAAAAAGTAAAATGAAGGCAAAATGTTGTTGTAACACAATGATTAGTTCAAACTTCCACAAAAATGAAATGTGGAGAGACTCTCTGTAGTGCTTGAACCCTCCAAGATTGGGAGTGTAATCTCTCATGGAAATTTGATTATAGCCTGACTGCTGTGAAGTGTCCAAAACCAGAGAAAGAGTAGGGAATAAAAGTAAGGTTTGGGTGCAGAGCTTTAAATTGTTGAGTACACTTTGACTGAGCCAACACATAGGAAGTCCTCAGTCTGAGAAACCACAATAAGCCAATGCAAGGTAAAAGCTGTTCTACATATTAGCACTGAAGATCTGTATTATGAGGAGCAAAATAGTGAATTACTCCTGTTTGTGGTAAAAATGCACTGGATTATTCCCATGCCTCTAAATGGGGGCTACTTTATAAACTGTTTTTGTTTGAAATCTCATCACCTTTGGAAATATACTAAATATGTTCTTTTTATTAAAGTAAGGATACTACTTGTGAAATGTTCCCAGTCAGCAGTGAAAACATATTTAATACTAACTTCATAGTGCTATTTCTTGTCTGTGTTATTTTTAGGTTAATGCATTAGATAATCTTGGCCAGACCTCTCTGCACAGAGCAGCACATTGTGGTCATCTTCAGACATGCAGGTTGCTGCTGAGTTCTGGATGTGATCCTTCCATCGTGTCTCTGCAGGGCTTTACAGCCTTACAAATGGGGACTGAAAGTGTGCAACAGCTACTACAAGGTATGCTGAGTTATTCAACATCCATTGTAGTGCTTCATTTTACTTGCCATGCAAGTGCTGTCAAATAATAGTGAAGACTGGCCAACAAAAAAAATGTTCTACAAAAGACAGTACTAGGTGATGTTTTACTCCCTACTTACAATGACAATAACAATATCGTTTACTGTCTAGATCATCAGAGATGAAGATTTTGAGGTATAGCCACCTGGAACAATTTTATTAAGATCCTTACGTAGGGTGGGGGGAATCTTGAAAGTAGAAAATTAGTTTCTAAACCAAAAAATGCTTGCTTGGCATTTGTGAGTAGAGGCAACAGTGTACATGGATTTTCAAGAGTAAGGTTTAGACATTATAATACATACATAAACTTGATCTGATCTAATTCTGAAACTGAAATAAGAATGCTTTGTTGGTTCTACAATATTCCAGAACATACTGGAAGCACATTGCTGAAGTCAACTTCCCAAACACTATTAGCTCTAGCAGCTATAGTCATAGATAGTAAACAGAAACAAAACTCGTCAGCAGTTGGTTAACCTTATTTCAAGGACTTCTCTTTTAAAAAACTCAAGTTATTTCCTGACTTAACAAATTTCTTCAACTTCCTACACTTAACTGTCATGCAATCTCATTTATTTTGCAGAAGGTATCCCATTAGGTAATTCTGATGCAGATCGACAGTTGCTGGAGGCTGCAAAGGCTGGAGATGTGGATACCGTAAAAGTAAGCTTAAACCTCTCCTTAAAAATCAGAGGGAATTTGTTATGGTGTAACCTCAGCCAGCAGCCAAGCCCAACACAGCTGCTTGGTCAATTCCCCCCAGCAGGACTGGGAGAGAATCAGAAGAGTAAAAGCTGGAAAACTCATGAGTTGACATAAAGGCAGTTTAATAGAGAAAGCAAAAACCACATACACAAGCAAAGCAGACCAAGGAGTTAATTCACTACTTCCTATGGGCAGGCAGGTGTTCAGCCATCCCCGAGAGAGCAGGGTCAATCTTGGATGATGGTGACTTGGGAAGACAAACTCCATCATGACAAATGTTCCCCCTTTCCTCCTTGTTCCCCCACTTCAAGTACTGAGCAGGATGCCCTCTGGTCTGGAATATCCCTTAGGTCATTTGGTGTCACCTGTCCTGGCTGTGTCTCCCCCCAGCCTCCTCAGCAGCGTGGCAGCACGGAAAGGCCTTGGCTCTGTGTGAGCCCTGCTCAGCAATGGCAGCAGCATCTCTGTATTATCGGCCCTGTGTGCAGCACAAATCCAAAACACAGCCCCATACCAGCCACTGGGGAGAAAATTAACTCCACTCAAGCCAAAGTAGCACAGAATTTTATGTCCGTGTATAATTTCTCAAAGCAAGCAGCCAAACAGCCCTTCACTGACTGCTTTAGAATTATGATCTGTCCTAAAACCTTTGTATTACACCATTATTACAGATCACAGAGTACAATATTCATCACCTCCAAATGTTTGCCTTATATAAAAAGCATTAATAAGTCAGAGGTGTGGATTTGGGAGCAGGTGCGTTTCTTTCTTAGGACACAATTTGTAAAAAGTAAAGACTGTAAAAATAATTTTTTCTTGAGAACAGTTACGCAAAATGAGATGTGTATAACAATATTCTATGACTAAACTAGAGGTGTCAACACTATATGTAGTGACATATGTTTTGTTTGGGGAAATTCACAGAAGCTGTGTACAGTCCAGAGTGTGAACTGCAGAGATATTGAGGGACGTCAGTCTACACCACTTCATTTTGCAGCTGGATATAACAGAGTGTCCGTTGTGGAGTATCTTCTTCAGCATGGAGCTGATGTACATGCAAAAGATAAGGGGTAAAGGCTTGAATATATACTTTCTTGGCAATTGTAATTGGTCATACCTATCAGCTTTTGAATACTGTTAGGTGATAAGCATCCTGTTTTTCTTCAGACATTTTTTTTTATTTTCATGGAAACTTCTGTTAGAATGAAGATGTTAAGAATATCCAAAAGCATTTTGCAGCACTTAAGATCAGAGCATTAAGAATTTCTCTGGCCCTGTGCTTTTATTTCTCTTTAGTGCCTCGCTGATGAACTTTTTACTGCAATAGGTATTCCTACTATATTAGACTGCTGGGGGGGAGAAGGTTTTGTTGTGGTTTGTTATGGTCAAAAATGCATTGTGTTTTAAGTTTATATCACTTGTTGAAAAAATACCCTATTTTTAAAGAGAGTTTTTCTATTCTTTTAATTGTTTCCAGAGGACTTGTCCCTTTACATAATGCCTGCTCATATGGTCATTATGAAGTTGCAGAACTGTTGGTTAAACATGGTGCAGTTGTCAATGTAGCTGACTTGTGGAAATTCACTCCCTTGCATGAAGCTGCAGCAAAAGGAAAATATGAGATTTGCAAACTTCTGTTACAGGTATTACATATGCTGGAGGGAGGTAACTTTCTTTTCTTTCTTTCTCACTTTGAAACGTAAATGGGCTCCTTTGAGAAATTGATTCGTGGCTTCTGAATTATTGTAGTTTAATGCTTTCAGTAAAAGGGATACTGTCAGTACCTGTGTTGTCCTTTATCACACAGTAAATGGAATGCTCTCTGCAGGAGTCCAATATGTGTCAGAATATTTGCTCAACAAGGCATTAGATGCCTAAGATGCAGCATGTCTATTTTACTGACATACTTACCAGCTGTTTTTGGTGTACACAGCACGGAGCTGACCCTACAAAGAAAAACAGGGATGGAAATACTCCTCTAGACCTTGTTAAAGATGGTGATACTGATATTCAAGACCTACTTAGAGGAGATGCAGCTCTCCTAGATGCTGCAAAGAAAGGTTGTTTGGCCCGAGTAAAAAAGCTCTGTTCACCTGACAATGTCAACTGTCGGGACACGCAAGGACGGCATTCAACACCACTACATTTAGCAGGTCAGTGTTCTAATTAACTAATTTGATTGGTTGCTAATTACTGTTGTTGAATTTTCTATGTCTACACAAGTTCAGGGTGTAGCCTCAAGCTGGAGGATTCAGTACTTTTTCTTTAAAAAAATTAATATACATATTAATCTTATGTTGCTTTTCAAACTGTTTAATTACTTTCTTCTTCTCTCTAGCCAGAGAGGATATTTTATTGTTTATTGACAGGTTTTAAAACCAAATAGTCTTAAAGTAATGCTGTCTTTCATAACAGATATTACACTGTCTTCACTGGGATTGATAATTTAATTTCAAGTAATTTAAGTGAATTACTACTTCTCCACAGCCTGTTTGGGGTGGTGTTTTAATTCTGTTTATTCTGTCCTTCTGCAATTCCAGCTGGTTACAATAATTTGGAGGTTGCAGAATACCTGCTGCAGCATGGAGCAGATGTGAATGCACAGGATAAAGGAGGCTTGATTCCTCTGCATAATGCAGCATCTTATGGGGTAAATGTCTCAAACTTTCTGAGACTTTATTAGAAGAAAGGTACACTTCATTGACAGCATTTTGAGCCTCTGTAGAATACTTTTGCTATTGAGTTACAATGTAATCTTACTTGTAAGACACAGAATGAATAACTAGATCGCAGCTTATGTTACAGGTAAAGACTCTTATGAATTTGTAAAATCATGGAGTTTTCTGACCTTGAACACCTAAAAAGCCAGCAGGCTGAAAAGTGTTCTGTAAAATGCCTTTCCTTACCTGTGCCAGTCAAATTTTATCAGGAGGGTCTCACTTTCACTTATATGATTGCTGTTGAGAAAGAATTGTTTTTGTGAACTTCCTGAATCTTTGTCCTTGAATCAAATACTTAACCAAAACCATTGGAGAACTTTCCAAACTGGAAGTTCAGAATCAAGTTTTTTTTTCCTTCAGATTCCTCTGGATTTGGAATTTTGTTTTACTCTGTCCTTTTTTCATGAGAGAGCAAATCTTACTTAACTTTTTGCTGGTATGTCATAGGTGAGGAAGAAAACATGTTGCTTTAATACTTTTTAAAATCATATTTAAATGCTTTCTAATAAAATTCAAAATTACTGTGATTACAGAGAAATAGCAGTAATAGTTCTGAATTACTTTAGTAAACTGTGGTGCCTTGAAATTTAACAGTGTTTTTTTCTTTTCCAGCATGTTGATGTAGCAGCTTTACTCATAAAGTATAATGCATGTGTGAATGCCACTGACAAATGGGCTTTCACACCACTTCATGAAGCAGCCCAGAAAGGCAGGACTCAGCTTTGTGCCTTGTTACTGGCACATGGGGCTGATCCTACTCTGAAAAACCAGGAAGGACAAACACCATTGGACCTGGTCACTGTAAGTGTTGGGGCTCCTCTTGGGAAAGCTGTGCTTATCTGTGTGTGACACCTCATTTAAAACTATCCTTTAAAAAAACAGTAATACATCCACTTCTCCAAAATTTAAAATACTGTGGTTTCTGTGGGGTTTATATGTGCCTGGCAAGGGAAGTCAATACAGCTTTATAAACCATCTTCAAATAATTTCTTGCTTCAGGCATCTTATTTCAGTATGGAGGGGGGGGGGGGAGGGGGAACCTCAAAATGCTAACAAAATGCATTAATGGTTATAATTTGATGCTTTGAATTCAGTGCTTATGGTTTGACTAATACAAAAATTGTGACAATAAAATATAAGCAAACCTTGTAGCAGCATAAATTTAAGAAACTTACATGTCTGTTAAGTTTTTAGGGGTGTTTTTTTCTAAGTATAATGTAATCCAAAACTACATTCAGAGTATTTCATTCAGAGTAACTATTTTATTTCATAACTTCTGGTTGCCAAAAGAAGCTTCTGTTCATTTTTTGTAGAAAATTAATGCTGTTTAACTGCCGCTAAATTTTTTAGAAGTACTGAAGTCTTTACTTTTTACAGCCTTTTTTTATAAATGTTTTATAGTTCCATTTATGCTATTGGCAGAAAAGACCATTTGTAAGCTGCACTGTAAAATGCATGTTTCCCAATATTATTTTGCAGTGTACTTAATAAATCTGATGTAATACAGTGCATTCTAGGAAAAAAACATTGTGCAAAAGTGTTCCTCTGATTTAATGAGTTGTTTTCTGCTCTTTAGGCAGACGATGTCAGCGCATTACTGACAGCAGCAATGCCTCCTTCTGCCTTACCGACCTGCTACAAACCTCAGGTTATAAGTGTGTCTCAGACTACAGGTTCTGCAGCTGATTCCCTCTCTTCTGTTCCATCCAGTCCATCCAGTCTGTCTGCTGCAAGTAGTCTTGACAACTTGTCTGGTAGTTTTTCTGAACTTCCCTCTGTTGTTGGTACAAACTGTGCAGAGGGAACTACTGTTCTGGAGAAAAAAGAAGGTGAGGCTTTCTTAGGAGTGAATAACATTTCTTAACAAATGGTAAAAAGAACACAAAGATGTGAGGTTTCCCATACATTCATAGAGGTATTATGGCATACACAATACTTAGATTCGTTATGATGTCATTAATGAGAAACAAAAGTCTGAAAGTCTTGTAGTAGAAAATTTTACTCTTTTCCCCTTCCAGAGCCTTTAAAACGTTTTTTTGCTGAACAGAACCAATATGGTGAATTGTGTTTTAAAAAAGAAGTCAAGTGAAATTTGGCTGCATACCAACCAGTATTTTACTACAAACTTTATCTAATTTTTAAGAGGCTATTCTTAGGTCAGGTATCTTTAAAAGGTTACTTCTATGACATTTTACTTGTCCATGTATTTTCTGTAGCAATTTGCATTTCTGGTAGTTGGTTGGCTTGTTTTGTGGAAACACAAAGACTGCTCTTGGGGAGATAGAAGAGCTGATTAAGTTGCTACTGGTTAGTGATACAGATATTTAATCCACGTCTGCAAAAAATTGGTCTCGCTCATTGTTGCCATAGACAGGGGGAGATGTGTATGCCTTATTTTACAATACAGGTATGAATGTACATTGTGAGTTTTTCTTCTTACCCAGTTTCAGGTGTAGATTTTAGCATTAATCAGTTTGTGCGGAACCTTGGCCTTGAACATCTAATTGACATATTTGAGAGAGAGCAGGTAAGTGATTATATTTATTTCCAGATACTCTGGGCTAGAAAGCAATGGAATAAATAGTGACTGATTAGTATAATGTAATAGGACAGATTTTAAATTAATAACTGTCAGATTGAGTGGAATGAAGGAAAGGACTGTAATTGGATTTTTGATGGATATATAAAATAAATGTATATTAAAATATATGTGTATATATTAACAGATGGGGCAGAAATGTTCATATCAGTTTAACAGTTGTAACAGTGTTTCAGTGGTATAAATGGTAGGTGAAATAAGTAGTCCATGTTAATTAGTAATTTCAGTGTCTGAATACCTCTAGAAGAGTATTTCTCGATCAGAAACATGGTCCTTGCAAGCAATACAAGTTACAGTTTGTAGCAGGTTTGTTTAAGACAAAAAGTTAGAAGAAAGCAGTTGAGTAAAAGTAAAATATGAAAATAATAACACGGAAGCCTCTGATGTTCCTGTTCTTTTCACACTTGCTTTTTCTCACAGCTATTGTGAGGTATATTTCCACTGTCATTGGCAGTTCTAGTACAAAACACATGATCTTGCTTTCATTATAGATCACATTGGACGTATTGGTTGAAATGGGACACAAAGAATTGAAGGAAATTGGTATTAATGCTTATGGCCATAGGCATAAAATCATCAAAGGAGTTGAAAGACTTATTTCTGGGCAACAAGGTATATGCTTATTTTAAATTATCACATAATGCTGCCTTTGCATGATCAATTTTTAGAAATTACTTATGTTATTCCAAGTTGTATCTTATTGAAAAGAATTGGCAATAAAACCTGACCTAGAAAATGGCACTTCAAATGGTAAGAATGTCTTCTGACTTGAAACTTGAGTACTTTCATTTACGCTGTGAATTACTGTGAAACTTGCCTTTCAGTTCTCTGATTTATATTTTTTCTCTGTCGTGACTCTTTGGTGTTTACTTAGGTAAAGTGTTGATCTAGTGCAAAACACTCAGAAGCTCCTTGAGATAGGGAGTATTTCTCTTCATTAAAGCACTCTGAAGAACAGAGCACATTCTGTTGACGAGTTCAGGCCTGTTATTTACTGTTAGTTGGCTCCTGACACAGAATGCTGTCTGCTTACTCAGAAAGCCAGCTGAAATTCTTACTTACACTTTTCTTTAAAAACAGAGTTGATGTGCTTTCAGTGAACCAAAATTAACATAATTGCTTTGTTCAACATCTTTAGCTTACTTTGAAATTACGGCTGAAGTCTCTTTATTTGTGCAGGACTGTTGATACCAGCACAGTCCCAGTCCTTGATTCATCATAATTCAGTATGCTTCACTTAACTATGGCTAAGTAGAAGGCAAATAAAACCCTCCAAATATTTTTTTTTTCTTCTTTGACTCATTGAAATATCACTTACTGTTGTTTTGCTGTGTTTCATAGAAATTAAATAAATTAGAATTGGTAGGATTTTTTCTCTTCCTCATTCACCATTTGTGAATTTTCATTCTAAAATTCGCACTCCATAGTAATGAGTCACTATCCCAAGCTCTAAATTACCTTTTGCTCCTTAAAACAGTATGATCCAACTCTAAGATAATTCTTTTCCTGATAATGAAGTATTTAAATGAATCTGCGTAATTTTCTCATATTGTCAGGTCTTTCTGGATAGACTCATTGAGTAATTTGGATAAAAGTTCTAAGGTGTGATTTTGGCCTCATGTCTTGTTTGAGTTCCAAGTTTACATAGCCACTAACCAGATACTTTGCCTTTTAAAGCAGACCTGATATATTTTTGAACATATGTGTATTTGTACATATTTTAATATGTCTTTATGTAGAGAGAACATCAAAACTAAATCCTTCACCAGTCCCACCCTTGTTCTTTCTTATCCCACCACCTTGCCATAAAAGGCCAGACATTTTTATTTGTAACCACAGGCATAAGTACTTAAACAATATTTCAACAGCCCTTGATCTTTTTCTAGGGTGTGTTTTTGGGGTGGGGAAGATTACTGTCAATTTTCTCAAGTTGTTTTCAATGGCATTTTGGCATCTCTTCCTAAACACAGTATAACCATCGTTTTGAGGTTAGTAGTGGATGAGCTTTATTTTGGTTCTTGCCACTTTGTTTTTCCTGAGCACTATTCCAGTTGCACACTCCCAACATGAGGCTTCGAACTGTGCCTAAATTTGTAATTTCCACTTTCCCCAGATTATTCCTTGTAAAGAGCTCGTGGCAGACCCAGTGTATAGCTCTGGTCACCTATTAGTTGTCTGGAAAGCCCATGGCCAGAAAAGACACTTGATACACACTGTCTTCATAGTCTTAAATCCAGTAATTACACTCCAATTACTTGCCAGTTGTGATTGTCCAGTGCAAACTGATGTTGGATTCTCTGTAAAATTCCAATTTTTTTTTTTTGCATATTTGGAAAGATAGAGAAGTTTCCTTTAAACATTGAGTATCTTTCAAGCTTTTAATACCAGGCTCAAGCCTTTTGGGTTGACAGACTTAGTTCTTTTGTCAGTTCTTTCTGCATGACTATGGGAAAAATACTCCTAAATTAGTGCTTCAAGTTGCTCTTCCCATTCATGATGCCGTTGCCACCAGCAGTTGTGGACTTAGTACAGGGACTGATTGTTTGCTGTGTCACTGCCTAGAGTTGAAAAGAATTCTGAAGTAAGCAAGTGCTTACAACTATTTCCCCTGATGTGTGTATTAGTATACTGAGCTAAGTGTGGATAAATGGATTAGTGCATCTGAAATGATGATTCTTGCTGAGAGAAGGATCAATGAAAGTCCACAGATCAGAGGAAATGATTGCAGTTTCTGAAACTGTGTTTCATGACATTCACATGCATTGTGCTGTGGTTTTTTACATTCCCAGGACTTAACCCATACCTGACTCTAAATACTTCTGCTAGTGGAACTATTCTCATAGACCTTTCCACCGAAGACAAGGAATTTCAGTCAGTAGAAGAAGAGGTAAATGCCATTCTTTATGTCTCTCAGTATTTTTGCTATTGCTACTAAAGTAGATAAAGAAGTATTGCTAGACAATTAACAATGCAGTAAACATCACTAAATTTAAGAAAAGCTTGCATAAGGGTACTTCAGATTCCTGACTTTGACTGCACCACTTATAATCTGTGTTCCTAATGTCTATAACTTTTTTCTTTCTTATGTTATTATTGCTTGTACTGTTTTTAAAACCTCTACTAATATCAAACCTCTTCAGTATAAATTCTATGCTACCAATGATTGTCTGCTTGTCATATATGGTTTTATGTCACTTCCTTTCAAAGTGCCATAATCCCACAAGGCAAAATTCTGAATAATCACAGTTTTAAAGAGATTAGTGACAATCTTCTTCAGTTCGAAAACTAGACCATGGAGAAGTCAAAATATGTTGGGGTTTTTTTTTAAATCATTAAACCTGTTCGTGTGCATTCACAAAATCTGGCATTACTTAACAACAAGTCACCTAAACATTTTTCTTATTATCTTTGTGTTAATACATAATTAGTTCTTTTCATTATTTCACTTGTGTAAAGGAAACGTGTTGAATGTATTCTGAAAGAATGTAATCCTGTTTAAATTCTCAATTCTCAGATGCAGAGTACTGTCCGAGAGCACAGAGATGGAGGACATGCTGGTGGAGTCTTCAATAGATACAACATCTTAAAGGTGCCTGTTGTATTTTTATGGCCAGTGGTTTTGCACCTTTGGAGTTTTGTCTAAAAGTAACATATCCATAAAATGTTCTACACTTGTTTAGTTCCATAATGTGACAAGATGTGCCATGCACAGGATAAAGATCATCATCCAGGGAAATTCAAAGACTTAGGTTTATACAGAAAAGCTACTTCTGGGCTAATAGTCAGGAAAAAATTTTATGAGAAATTGATATAGAAGGATCTCACTGAAAACTGGAGAATTTTTGAAGAAAAAGGCAGAAGGTTTTATAGGAAACAGAAGAGGGTGTCTTTTGAGGGAGAATGGTAGGAAAAAAAACACAAGAAGTAAAAGCAAAACTTCTGAACTCTTATTTTGCCTTGATTTAACATCAAACAAGTATGAAAAACCAGGCAGTAGACAAGTTTAAGTAATCTAATGAAATTTTGGTTTGTATTTATGTCGTTTTCCTCTGAAGTAATAGTAATTTTCATTAATATAAATATTTTGATTTGCAAGTAAGTATTACTAAGTTTTATTCTGAACTGAATTTACTGTGGAATTGCAATGTTATATCTACATGCACAAGACTTTGCAATGCCCAGCATACCTCTGCAGGGAGTATATAATTTAGTTTCTTTTACAAGTGCTTCACAAGTCTTCATGGAAGACTTAATTTACTGATTGATCTTTTTATTAGTGATTCAGCATCAAGAATTGTGACTGAGCCTACCAAATTTAAATTAGAGAGTATTTAATTTAAGGATTATTAACAAGGAGCTCTGTAAAATGAATTGATTCTTAAGTTTATAATTTACTTGTCATACTACAACAATCAGTTTGTGCAGGCTAAGTCAATTCATTTTCATTGAGTCCCAAGGAAAGTATTCTTGTTCCAGTGGCAGTGTAACTATACTGTAGTATAGTGGCTATAGGTTATACATCCATCTAGTAAACTGAACAGAGTTTTTTGGTGTCATTTTGACTGTTTCAGATTCAGAAAGTGTGCAACAAAAAACTATGGGAAAGATACACTCACAGGAGAAAAGAGGTTTCTGAAGAGAATCATAACCATGCCAATGAAAGGATGCTGTTTCATGGTGAGAATTTGAAATGCATTTTATGAACTTATTTCATCAGCAGCGCTCTTCATTGGAGGGTTTCTACTGTCTCAAAGTAAATGTCCTTCATGGAAGTAGGTTCTAGGTTTTACATGAATTTTATGAACAAGTATTTGTGTATTTCACAAGGGATGATGCAATGTACTGTATCATTCTTCTGAAATTTGCATCTCCTTGTTTCTTCCCAAAGGAGACTTCAAAGATCTAAGTGAAAACATTTAAGCAGTTATGAATGAATATTGAGTACTGTGCCTCCTCGAGTCTGTTTTATCAAGTGTATGACCAAAATGATTAAAGATCAAGCTTTATTCTGTTAAGGATTGTTTTGGGGTGGGATTTTTTTTGTTTGTTTTCTTAGTTTTATGAGTTGATAAGTTAGTTTGGTTCAGCATTCCAGAAGAGATAGCTTATCATTAGCAAGGTAAAGCCAACTGAGCTGTGCACAAATACAGAGTTTGTCCTGGTAAGCAAAGTTCTCAGGGCATGTTCATAAGGAGAGTGACATAGTTCCCAAAAAACGGGAACAAGTGATTGAATTGTGACACGTACAAAATTCTGTGTACTGTGTTTTCAGTGTTTTACTTCCTTTCTCTTAGGCTCCCCATTTGTGAATGCAATCATTCACAAAGGCTTTGATGAGAGACATGCCTATATTGGTGGCATGTTTGGAGCTGGGATTTATTTTGCTGAAAATTCTTCCAAAAGCAATCAATATGTGTATGGAATTGGAGGTGGCACTGGATGTCCAATTCACAAAGATAGATCTTGCTATGTTTGCCACAGGTAAGTCCCTTGGAAGACTTTAATTTTGCTTTTGTATATTGTATCCTAGACTATCAATGCAGCAGTCTCTCTCTGAAGAAAGATTTGCTTGGTAACCAGACCTTCTCAGTACTCTCTGTGTTCTGGGCCTAATAGAAACTTTCAGAAAACTTTGACATTTAAGTCCTAAAGAGCCTTTGACCATCTTCAGTGCATTTAACCATATCTTTGCCCTTAACTTAATATAAAAATCAGACTTAGGGATCCAGAGAGTGAAGAGGATCTGCTAGATGCTTATGTGAAAGATGCAGCAATATGAGAGTTTAGTTCATTGCCTGTTACAGAGATACTCAGATGCAGTATTTCTTTGAGGAGGATGTACTTTGTAACACTCAGCCCTCGTATCACTGCTTTTTCACACACTGAAATAGAGATGTGGATTTGTGGATTCTGACACTGAGTTCTTGAATCCACTTTCCAACAGAAATGCCTGGTATGTCTTACCGACACTATCAGTTCAGAATAAACTCTTAGGTCATGGAGTCGGTTTTGGTGGTGGCAGTCATTTCAAATAGAAGAATATTTTGTATTTGTGTGCATTCTGTTTTACATTGGTATAAAATGTAAAATAGTATCCTTCCAGTATCCTTCTTTGAGACTCTCCCCCTTTTCATGTTGCTTACTGTTTTCTGGCACTCTCAAAAAATGAGGATCATCTTCCAGAGTTACAGAGGATGTCAGAGTCTTTCCATGCTTTCTAAAGTTTTGAATAAGAAGAGGTTTTTTGTTTGTCTTGTGCAAAGAGTGAGAAAAGCAAAAGTTTTGGCAGAGTGAAATGATACACAATGATTGGTCTATAAAAATGCCAGGATTCCACTGTTATTGCAGTAGATACATGTGTACAGAAATAAGAGCCCTTGTTGAGTCTTTTAATAGTGAAAACAGCATAACAAACTGACAAATGCTAGTCTGAGGTATTTTGCATTAGCCTAGAGTTCACACTTGGCCTTGATGTTGACTTGGCTGTTGGATACAAATCAAGCATTGAATAGTTGTGAATTATGTTGTCAGGATGAGTAATGGGGGAGGGGATAAAAAACTTTTTCTCAAAAAACCCAAAAAAATGAAAATAAATAAGTAACAGACGAAGAAATGGTGGTGGCAATCTCTGAGTATGTTGTTAAGTATGCTGTTTCCAGTAACAAAGATAAACATTTTTCCATGTTACTACCAAACCCCTTTCCTTGGACTGGAGCTTTCCAAAGTGNAAAAAACTTTTTCCCAAAAAAATGAAAATAAATAAGTAACAGACAAAGAAATGATGGTGGCAATCTCTGAGTATGTTGTTAAGCATGCTGTTTCCAGTAACAAAGATAAACATTTTTTCCATGTTACTACCAAACCCCTTTCCTTGGACTGGAGCTTTCCAAAGTGAGTGTAACTTTTGTTCAGCAAAACAGAACCTGACAAATTTATGAACTATGAAAGCTGACTAAAGTGACTTCAAGGTTCAAAGTCCTAAGCATAGTGTATTCATGGTCCTTTTTCCCTTTCAACCCAGGCAGTTGCTCTTCTGTCGTGTAACATTGGGCAAGTCCTTCCTGCAGTTCAGTGCGATGAAAATGGCTCATTCTCCCCCGGGGCATCACTCAGTGACTGGGCGGCCCAGTGTAAATGGATTGGCATTGGCAGAATATGTCATTTACAGAGGAGAACAGGTAAATAGTTTTTGGGTTGTGTTTACAGACTCTATCTTGTCTTTTTCAAAGGCATGTAATGCTTTGGGGGTTTTTTCCTAGGTTTGTGGTGCTAGGACTTGCTTTTGTCGTAGAACAAACTCCAGCTGCAGTTGCAGGTGAAAGGATGCATATCTCCTGAATGATCCAGGGATTTTTATCTTTGACATTCTGCCCTTTTTTCCTTTGGCATTAATAATTTTTTCTCCTCCCTAACAAACATTCTGAATTTATTCAGAGAATGAAATAATAAACAATGTGTGTGTATCACTCTTCCAGGCTTATCCAGAATACTTGATTACTTACCAGATTATGAAACCTGAAGCCACCACTGAAGCTTAAGACAAGCTCCTCGTGAGAAACCATCAGACTTTGGATGCGAAGATATCAATGGCTGCCATCCCGATAATTACAAGTTTTTGTTGAAAAACTTCTCATTCCCAGGTGGTGTGGTAGCAAATGTGAACAAAATATACCAGTTTTGACTTGATAAAGCTTTAATAATGTACAGTATGTTTTTCTAAAATTTCAGAAATGTCCTCTTTTTCAGCACTTTAACAGATACCATTCCAGGCATAAACTGGGGTTTGGCTGTACTAAATTATAAACAAAAATTAACTTGAAATGATGGTTTTATACAATACTGTATTCAAATCTAGCAGAAATTGTAATGGTCTATACAGGAACTCATTTTACTAATATTGTGTTCTTTAAAACACTGCATTTACACTGAAAATGTTTTCATTTGTAAAACTGTAAATAAGAGCTTTTGTACTAGCCTGGTATTTATTTACATTGCTTTGTAATATAAGTGTTTCAGAACTGCAGTCTTGTACAAAACATTCTTTCCAGACGTTTGTTTGTTCGTCTATGTTTTCTCATGCAAGATAGATTTGAAAAGTCAATTTTTTTCAGGTTTTATCACTTACTTGTGAGGGAGAAAGCAAATTTTATCTGAAGAGGTTTAGAAATATCCAACTTTAGATTGAATACACAAATTTTTGTTCTGTATTTTTATTTATGAAATATACATTCCTGAGAATGATGGGCTATGAAAATAGAATGTTCTAGACAAATACTAAAAGTGGTTTTCCACCTCCTTCCTAGAGTTGCATATTTTATTTCTGTAAAATGCCTTTTGAAGTTTTTTATTTAACTATAGGTATAGTTAACCTGATCCTCACTTCAAGGCTAGTAGACCTTGCAAGTTACAGTTTTAGTAAATTATTTTCTTTGAATGTAGATGGAAATTAACCTCAAGAAGTTCTTTTTTGAGTTTCTCTTGCTTACATTTAAGCCAGGAAGTTAAATAGTTTATTCCTAATATGAGGGCAAACAACTTGGCCTTTTTTGTATGCTTATTTTGGTAGATTAATGTACCTGTTGGTGCCCTCAGAATATGAGCATTGCAAGGTGGAAATGTTAAAAGCCATCCTGTTGTCTCCTGTGTCTCTTCCATGTTAACATTCAGGCTGTGGTTGAAGCAGGTGTGTAGGAGTGTGTTTGTCTGCTTTGAGCTGAGTGGAACTGGTAGGGCTGCACCTTCTGCTCCCAGCCCAGCCAGCCAGGAGGGGAGGAGCAGCTCTGGCACAGCAGCAGCTGCCTTTGGTAGCCCTGGTGAGGCCCCTTGGACAGAGGAGGGGTGCAAAAGGTACAGCCCCTGTCCAGGTCTCACTTGGGGTTCCTGACTGCACCCATCTGCTCAGTCAGTGCTGTCGTAGCTCTCGTGTGTACTCTGCTTTTCTGCCATCTGCAGTTTTAACCTACATATTTCAAAAATATGTAAATACAAATTATAAGTTACTTGGGGTTAAAGTGGGTAGGAGTATATTTTAGTTGTTTAATATTTCTACATGCAGAACACTGTCCCAGAAGACAATTTGTTTGCAGGGCATGTTATCTTACCATGGTTTTAAATGTAGTAACTGATCAAGATAATGAAATCCTCTTGCTGATGTGGTGGTTATGTGATTATGCTCTATGTAAAAATGTATTGAACCTTACCCAGTTATGTGAGGAAACTGAATAAGATTGCAGAATTCTTGCAGAAAGTAATATTGGCTATGAATAAAAAAGGCTTTGATTTTTAGGTACTTTCTCCCAGCATGTTGCCTGTTCCTTAGGTATAGTAATGCTGGAATTTGTGTTCATGCAAAATCTGTTAATTATGTTCAAAACTATTTTGTTATTGCTAAAATGCTTCATTCTATATGAATGATCACCTAATGTCTTGTAAAATATTGTGGTATGATAGCATTTTAAGTGGTACCACAATGTTGGTTTTGTCTGTTTGGGGATTTTTTGAGCTGTTTTTTTGCATGACATACCTTGCACTCTGAAGATGGAAGTTGTAATGATTTGCTAATACTGACTGTTGAGGTGAACCTTTAATCCTTTGTGCAATTAGTTCTGCTTTACTCATCTTGAAGTGTCTTTACATGTACTGTATGACATTCCATATCCATTTTAACACTAAATAAATTTAATTCACTGGTTTTCTGGTAGCATGGGAGTAATTACGGATGTAGTATGTTAACCCATTGTTTTAAATGTAAGCATGCACAATGCTGTAACAAACTGCATCACTGGAGGCAAAATTAACTACATTAAGTAGAAGAGCTTTTAATGTGGATGAAAACCTGTAAATATTGTTGAAACTTGTAGTTTGATACATGGCTAACTAACAGCTTTAGCTAGCAGTGAATAAACCCAGAAGTCAGCTTCAATTTGTACACTTAAAAATCCATTATATGGTCCAGAACTGAGAAAGAAAACTTGCTTATATTGGTTTTGTAAAATGAAAGTAACCTAAAGAGTCTTACCTTTCAGATAACTGCATGGGTGTGATACGTACATGAGCAACAACAGAAGGAACTGTTTAGATCACTTGTAGTATTGCAATAAGTAAGTAATTTTATTTCAGTAGACCATTTATATGGTGGTAGGTTTCCAAAACCAGGTTTGTGTAGAAGACTTAAATAGACATGAGCACTAGAGGGCGGGAAAGCAAATGGAAAGTAATGTTTTCTAAGATCAGTGGTGATGAAAATCTTTAAAGGGTCTTGGGGACACAACTTCTGATAAAATTGCTCCTGAAAATTCCACCTATCTAGGTTATAAAAAATTAATTTTCCATTCTGCAATAGATTTTTGTTTAATTAAATAATTAGTATAAAAAGAAGTGATGCAACTAAGCAAATTGAAAATACTACGATCTTTTCTTAAAAAATATACTCATAAGTTAGACTTTAGTTCTCAGAAATCAAAAAACAATTCAGCCACACTCTTCTATCTTACGTAATTGAAAAAGTTGATAATCCATAAGTGCATGTTACAGAGGTATGTTGACACTCATTTTGAATGCAAATGATTGTATGTCATAATGACTATGTAAGTATATAAAGGAGTTGCCACTGTCCTTTCTACCCTGAACCTGCTTGTTAGCTGTGTGTGTGTATGTGTATCTGTGAGTACACACACACTTGCTCACTCTCTGAAAAAAGAATTTAAAAGAAGTTTTAAAGTCTTTTCCTGTAGAACATCAGCATCAGTGAGAGTGCTGCAGCCTAGGAGCCATGTCTCCTTCTTTGGCCCATCTCCTGAATTTAATATAATAAAATGGGTTTTCTCTTTCAGTGGAAACAGCCCTGTGGGTGGCTTTCCTTCTGCCTTCCAGTTAAAAAAAAATGCTACAGAGACTTGATTGGTATTGAGCTGAAGCAACCAAGGCTGCTTTCTTGCCTTCAGTAACCGTGGCAGTGAGACTGACTGAGGCCTGCCCCTCTGTGGTTCTTGGAGCTGTGCTCAAGTTGCAGTAGTAGGTGGAGGTGGTGCCAGCAAGGGAAGTGCTACAGTGGAGGGCATAAGGAGAGGAGTGTCTCTCTTCTTGCCCCTGTGCAGTGAGCGTAAGCAGTGGTGCTTCTGAGAGTATCAAGGGGTTTCTTCCCTCTCCCTGTGGCTCACTAGATCAGAAAAAGCTACAGGCAGCCAGAACAGAACACAAAAGAAAAAGCATGTAGATGACTGGTTTGAAGATAACAAGTTCTGCCCTAAAAAGGGCAAGGTTGGCAACTGAGAGAAGACAGACAGGAGGGAGAGAATAGAAGAAATAATAACCTGCAAAAAAAGAAAGGCAAATTCTTTGTGCACTGAAAAGGCATGGTAGGAATAACAAATATAATTGTTAGGAATGGCCAAAGTAATCATGGTATATCAGCTTCCCAATTTATATTTGACATAAAAAAGCAAACAAACACATGTAGACACTACAGGGATTTCAAAAGGGCTCCCCTTGAGAAGAACACACATGTTTTAGAGGAGGAGAGCTGCTGCCAATTCAAAACATTGGTAGACCTGGGAAAAAGTGTGTGCAAGAAAAGAAATAGGATTTAAATACCAAAGGCAGATGTCCTGCACAATAGATCTTCAAAACTTTGGTTTTGAAGCACTGGTTATCAGAGAGCAGCTGAAAACCCTCAGTAGACAGCATAAGAGCAAAGTATGTCACATTAAATTATCCACCTGGATTCTGTATAGTGGTAGGATGTATATGGGGAGGTGGGGATTTTAATGCAGCCAGAAAATTCGAAGAAATTGGAGGTGAGATCCATCTCTCCATCCTCAATCTTGATAAAACTAGTTCATTTATAAGGGTGTTTCAGCTGGGGTCTTCCTGGGTGGCACCGAAGGTGATTGGGGTGGCTCCTGACAGTGCAGTGACAGGCCAGGGGAACGCTTCCTTGCAGAGTTTTTAAGCTAGGACCATTAGCAGTTTTCAAAAGACCAAGGCTGAAGTATTTGCAAACCTTAACATTTAAAACAAATGTGAATTGTTTAAGGAGCAAAAGAAGATGCACCAGTGCCTAAGAATGTGTGATTGAGGCATTTTATAGATGGAAAAGCAGCTTCATGTCAGCTGCTAATTCTGTGTACAGATCTGGGGTGGTACGTGTGGGGAAGGATTAATATTGAATAGTGTAGCTGATAGAAGTAGCCTGAGAAGTGGACTGGGAAATAGTCACTTTTTTCAGGGCCAGAGGTGTCTGGCTTTGTGTTGTCCAGCTGCTCTTCAAAAAGGCAAACTTTGCCAGCAATGCATTTGGAAGCTTATTTTACAGCAAGAAATGTATTCAGTTTTGTGGGGCTGTGGGCATCATAGATCAATAGATGTGTACAGAAACAGAATTTCTTACTAGCCTGGTAAAGAAGCTGGTAAGTAAATTAGCAGGTAAGTAAATTAAGCAAATAGATTGGACTCAGTCCTTGAGGTCTTTTCCAATCTTACTGGTTCTGTGATTCTATAAAAGGAAAAAACAGGTTTTGTTGCAAAAAGGAGTAACAATAAATCAATTAGTCTGTATAATATTTATGACCCAGTTGATGGGGATATTTTAACTAATATCTTTTTAGTCAAAGTAGAAGCTGACAGTGGTTACATTAAGTATTGTTTTAATAAATGATAGAGTGAGCTACTAAGCAGTCCAAAAGTGTCATCTTTAAATAAATAAACCTGTGTATGATGACCATTGTCTTATAGTGGTTCCCTATTTGAAAATACCTTACTGAAGTGTTGCAAGCATGAAATTAATTAGATTTGAAATTAAAGAGGTTTACTTTGAATAATAAGTATTCATTAGAGCACTTTTTTTCATCAAAGTCTAATTCAGTATTTAGGGAAAAAAACCTACTTAGCAGTTGGTTACTAAAACTTAAAGATTTATAAATAATCAAAAATACATAAGTAAGTGCAATTTTACAGACAGCATAGTTCCAGTAATAACATGAGGCTCCTGAGGCACATTGTGTCAAAGGTGTAATTTAATGCAAAGATTCTAAACCAAATAATCAGACAGTGCAATCTGACTTCAGACTAAATGGACTAATGTTAAAGCTTATTTCAAAAGATAAGGAATGTGAAAATGCACTAGAAACTGGAAAATTATAGGTTTTAAGAAAATATTCTCCTACTGGGAGTAAATCTCTGAATGGAGAACCATTTAGCACATTACTAGAGAGATGGGTTTCTGAAGGTGCAGAACAGAAAAAAGAAAAAAATAATTTTTTTTGAGAAAAAAATGGGGTTTAAAAGAAAGAGAAGGGAGCAGGGGTGTAGGGGTGTGTGTGTAATTGACTGAGCATCTCAGAGTGGTGGCAACTACATTAACAGAGAAAATCAGGTCAGTGGTACACCACAAGGTCTGAAATATTCCACATTAAATTAGAGTGAAAGGCACCAAGTGTCTTGATAAGGACAAAAAAATTAGAGAAACATGCTGCTCTAAGTGTGTTAGATTGCTGAATTTCTGAAATAAAAAACTTAGAGTGAACCTTTTATCCAACATCCTATGTATGTATGCCATATAAGCATTTTGAGTAGCTGTAAAAACCTCTTGGCATTTGTAAAATCAGACTCGAAATGAGATGGAGAGGCAGAATGATGAGCTAGCTCATTTCAAGCAATTCTCAATAGTAGCAGAGAGAGAGAAGTCCCGGGGGGAATTCTATATGGAAGCCTGCTTTTTTATGTAATTGTGTATTAGACCATATTCCAAAGCACTTCTGAAATACCACCTGCTACTAAAAATGTTCTTAGTTAATTATGAATTTGGAAACACTAACAAAAAGAACAGATATTTATAAAATACAGAAAGAAATAATAGTAATTTCAGACCTGGAACAGTTAAGTGGAATATTTCAGTTAAAAGGAAATTTTCATGCTTGCTGTAAATAGATTTATTGAGAGATGTGCTTTTTTTGCATGGTTTTATTCATGTAAGTACCATGTATCTGCTGTAGGGACATAGTCCAGCAGAAATACTGAAATCATGACAGTACTTTGGAAGAGATACAAGAACCTTGTACTTGTGGCAAATTTTAAAAGCCAAGGACTCATACAAAATAGTCAATAAATTCTTGGGTTTAGGTATGCCTCCTCTATGTCTTCTGAGACATCCCTCCCCTTTCTCAGAAATACTAGCTTTTCTGTAAAGCAGTTGAACAGAATGTATGAGTTAAATATTTAATTATCAAGTTTCAGTTGTGTTTAGTTTTTTGTAAAGGAGAAAGAATAATGGTGTGACTTTGTACAATTAATAGCTTAAATATTATTGTGTAATAAGATGCATTGTTATATATTACAGATGTTTTATTGCAATATCAATAAATAACATGTTTTCCTTTAAAAAAACCAACTACAAAATAGCGCTTAATATGTCTCCTTCACTGGACTGAATTTACAGTACATATTTTGTGGAGTTTGTGGTTCAGCATCTTTAACCTACTTAAAATACTGGTAAAATAGTGGATTTGGACTCACTGACCTATTAGTTTTAGCATAACGAATTATCTCATATCTCTAAACACACATTTGCTTCATAATTCTCTTAATCTCAGGAAAATCAATCAGAGCTATATTTACACCATAATTTAGCAATACAGTGTTTTAAGGTTATTGAATGGAATAGTTATCATCTCATAGTCTGACACAATGCATTCTCCCCATCATATCTAATCCTAACAGTAAAATGCAACCAGGATTTCCCAAGCAAATTCATTATATCCTTTAGTTTTAAGACTGACTTTATTCAGGTTTTTCTTTTTTTGTATCATTTTGTCTCTTTAGACCCCTCAGAACTGTTTAACTGTGGTTGCCTTTTGCACCTTCTCCCTTGTTGCAGAGAGCAGGGATTTGCCAGCATTAAGCACCTCAGCCTCTTGGTCCAGAGCCTGCCCCTCTCTAGACCCTCTGTCTGATCTGAAAAGGCATGAGAAATCTGTTCTGTGGGGCTGCAGCTTCGTGATTAAAATGAGGTGATGTGGGTGGCTTGTGATAGGAATGCACACATCCTAAATGAACAGCAGTTTCCATGGGGATGTCTGTACCTGTAATAGCAGACAGTCACGTGCCATTTTTATTGCTGGAAATTCCTGTTTCTCTACAGCATTCTTTATAATTTTGTCTCGTTTCTTTTTTCAGCCCAATGCTGTAATAAAGCAATTTGACATGGAGTTCTGTGATAGTCACAATATCCACTGAGAAGCTGAAAGACAGTTCAGTTCATAAAAGTGAGGTTCATTCACCTTGCTCCCAAGTAACTTCACACAAAAATATCTGCTGTGGTGCTTTCAAGATACACCTTTTAAAAGCAAATTATCATAGAATCCTGCAATGGTTTAGGTAGGAAGAGACCCTTACAGCTCATCTAGTCCAAACCCCTGCAGTGAGCAGAGACATCTTCAACTACATCAAGGTGCTCAGAGCCCTGTCCAACTTGGATCATTTACAGGGATGGGTGATCTACCACCTCTCTGAGCCACCCGTGCAAACATTTTATCACTCTCATGGTAAAAATTAGATTAATTCTGGCTGGTATTAAAGAAAGTATATTGCAACTGGTAATTTTAAAGCTTGTATTTGATAAGGATAAAATGAGTATATCATTCTAGACGTATTTTACTTACAGACCTTTGCTTGCTTTGAAATAGAATATTTCTATTCTAGATGTTAAATCCTAGGAGTAAGATTACACCATAATAAAACTCTTTGCTCTTTTAAGTAATTTAAAGTAAATAAGGAGTATCTGCCTGAGAGAAAAGAATTATGTCTAGCTTGTATTTGTAGTTTAGGATTCAAAAACTGAAGTTGGGGAACACACATCACTAATTGTTGAGAGCAAGGTAGACTAATCTGCTTGCTGCTGCTGAAAAATGCATGTGAAATCTGTAGCTCCGTATGTGGAAAGCAGGACAACCAAGACCACCAGTTCTGCCAATCAGTCATTCACATTTCCCACTGTTTTCCTCTATTGTAGCAAAATGTGAGAAGCTGCCCTCAGGCCACACAAACAATGCTCTTTATTGGTCTTTACTGAGGCATGATCTGGCATCTATGCGGAGACTGCCAGCCTCAAAGAAGTGCTTGTGGATGACATCTGGCAGACTGGCTTTGCTACAGATAGATTTATGGGCTGTGAAAAATGGTCAAATTAACATCTTCTGCATTCTTGATAGGATTAGGGTTTCTGGGACGTGCAGCCATTTGCATATTGCCCTGACTTACCACATCAGTATTGTGTTTGTGCCTTATTTTAATAGATTGGGACGCAGTAGGAGCTTTCTCCCTTTACATCCTATGCTTGTCCAGTCAGTCTTGGCAGGGGTATGGCTGCGTTGGTTTACCAGACCTAACAGAAATCATACCTCTCATTCTGACTTCTTCCAGCTACAACCTTAATGCAACTCAAGAGCAGCAGCAGTTGTAAAAGCTGTTTTGCTCAGGGAAGGATGCTCTTAACTGGAGTGAGCTCACACAGACACACACATGAAGTTGAATGATAATGCATTTCTATGAGAGTCCTCAAAAGTTATCCCTAGATGTTAAAGAGAGAAGATCTGACAGAAAATACTCTTCTACAGCCTCCAGCAATTATTGAAGGTCTTGGAAAGGTTAATTTACCTATAGAAACGTAGCTGAAAACTCTGTTAGCCTTCAACCTCTGTCCCTTCATCCCTTCCCCACACAAGACTTAGACTATTTTTTTTTCATATTTATTTTTATTTTATTTTTTATTTCTTTATAAATGGTGATCATCCAGTGTTGGTAAAACATAGTTTGTGTTTATCACTAGATTGGAGATAGCTTCAGTTCACTGTGTGTGTTGAGTGACAATGACCACACACCCCTCACAATGTTCCCCAGCTTTGGGGTTCCTGTGCTGAACAGGATTCCTAAGGTGCCTGAAAAAGAGAGGGTATCCAACAAATCAGTGTTTTAATTTACAAAGAATATTTATATGTACTCACTCCTTACCTAGACTGTAATAATAATAAAAAAAGAGCTATAACTTTTCAGGAAATTATGACTTTTCCAGCATTATCTTCTGAGTTACCTATGTCAGTTTTTTACTCTTACTTTCACTGATTTAAAATTAGCTGGTACTTCCTCTCATAGTGCAAATGACTTCTGCTGCAACTAGTGTGTGATGGAAATATTTTCATTAACCTCATTCAGGGGTTAGCTCCAAGTTTCCCACAAGGAGTCTACTCCACACTGGCACCTTAGTTTGAATAATTTGAAAGGAACTAGCACTGAGAGTCCCACCACTCCATCGGGCTGTGGGCAGAGAACTACAGAGGTGGAAACATACATGAGCATCAGAGTCCGATCTCCTGAGCCAGCAAAGAGCATGAGAAGGCCAAGAAACATCTGCACAACCATTGCAGGCAAGGAGGACCTGTGTAAAAGGCAGACCAAGCTGTGAATGATTATATTGTGGTATCATTAGGCATATACGCCTAATTTTGTGGTGTTATTTCATTACTAAGCCATGTTTACCACATGGGCACATTAAAAGGATGAAGGCAACCAAAGCCGGGTGCTTTAGGCTCTCCCCACCACCCTGGTGCTGGCAGAAAGAGCCAGATGGCTCCTCTTGGTGTCCCAGTCATGTGTCCCCTGCACATGGTTGACCCCCATGCCAGGGCGACCTCATCTCCCAGAAATGAAAATAGAAGCTTTATCTCCCTTGAGTCTATAATAACTTCCTTCTCAAACCAAACTGTTTTTGTTTTCTGCTGCTGTTTTCCTACATGAGCACGGCACCACAATGCTCCCGGCTCAGAGATGCCCTCTGGAAGGAGCCGCCCCGTTCCCGTTCCCGTTCCGTGTGCCGTGCCCGGTAAAGCTGCAGGGAGCCCGAGGCCATCGGGATGCTGTCGCCGTGTCGGTGGCGGCGGGGCGGGGGCTGCAGGCGTTCATTGGCCCCGTGCTGGGTGGGATGACATCGGGCCCGCTTTCCATAGGGCCTCCAGCTTGCCCCGACGTCTGCTGAGGGCTGCGAGAGAATAGAGCTGAGGGGAGAAAACCATCGCACTACACCCTCTGGGCTCCAATGAGAACACAGACAGCTTCAGCCAGGGATAAAAGAACTTAAAAAAAAAAGAGACTGTAGTCTTGGAGCTGCTGTTAACGGGAGATGAATTGCAAGAGACCATTTCATGCCAAGGGACTTCAGAGAGCAGCATCCCCAAGAGCCATTAGCTCTCAGCGAGAGCCTGCTGAAGCCCTTTGCTGTCAGGACAGAAGCATGCATACAAATTTTATACCATTTGTCTTTGAGCAGAAACAAAAGATCAGCTCTAAATCCTCAACATCTTGTCTCGACTAACACGAAATAATACTGTCTTGTGTGTCTGTCTTGTTACTCTTTTCTCATCAAAAGAATGCTAGTGATAAATTTATTCATAATTTTGGAAGGTTTTGCTCTTAAAAATAAAAATGAAGCAGCAAACACATGAAGTTGAGGCTGTATTAATTCCTCTTAGTGCAAATCATGCTGATGCTAAGGATAGTAACTTTGGGAAGTGCATAGTGCTTTTTTAAATTGAAAAGAAACACAGCTTTAAAAGGTTAGCCACTACACTTTCTTCTCCTGCTTTTCACTAGACTAACTCTGAGGATGATACATCTCATGTATTTTCTAGTTACAACTGCAGTCGGAAAAAAAAAATAAATTACAGTAGGTTATTTTTGTTCTTTTTCAACCAAGAATTCAAGCCCCTATAGACATTTTGGGACCTAAGACTTTAATTTACTCATGAAAGAATATCTGCTGGGTCCAGTAGTCAGATTATATATGGGCTCTGTAGATAATCTGGAGAATAAAATGCTTTAAGACATTTTTTTATTAGATCAAGAATGTGTGCTGAAGTAGATATTACATACCGTTTTGTATTTTAGGATTTGGATCTCTATAATTAGACCAGATTTTTTTCTATGGATTGCCTTTGTTAAATAGATATTTTAGTACTTTGTGAATGTGTAATAAGAAATCAGTTCTGTGTTTTACCATGACGCTTCCATAGAAAATAATGTCACGTTAGAGCCTAAAATTAACTACAACTTAGTCCTAAGAAGTCTTATTTTACATGGAGCAGTTATTCCTAGGTTTCCTCTAACAGAATAACACGAAACCCTCTCGAGCTGCTCCAAGAGCTCAGGAGTGGGTGTAAAACGAGTGGGTGAACTGCACGCCGAGGTGTTGGTGTGGGATGGTGCTGTGTGTGCCCCGGCAGGCAGCACGGCCCTTGTTAAAGAAATGCTTGTGCCTGTCCAGGCCGCAAGGAATGAACGAGCTAAAATGAACTCTGAAACATATATATAAAGAGATTGTTTGTTTGTTTGTTTGTTTGTTTGCTGTCAGTGAAGCAGCTGCGTGTTTCCCTGGGGTGCTGATTCCCCCCGGGGAATTCTCCGTGTCTGTCCCTGCTGGCCGGGGCTGTGAGAGCCGGGACACACCGGGATGTGAGAGAGAGCCAGGGACACACCAGGATGTGAGAGCCGGGACACACCGGGATGGGAGAGCGAGCCGGGACACACCGGGATGTGAGAGAGAG
>VZTT01035803.1:76733-93411 GCA_013400855.1 Buphagus erythrorhynchus | reverse complement strand
GAGTTTCTTTCCCATTTCCAGCTTTGATAAAACAGTCAGGTTTATTAAAAGTGGCACTTCTGTGTTTTTGCTAAGATTCCTCAGTTGCTGCTTTTGTTTTTTTTGCTTGGCTTTCTGCTATATTACATACCTTCCATATGTGAAATATACTGTGTCCCAGTGAGCCCACTAGTTTGGAAATGGGATATGAAGTTCTTCAGACCTTGACTCTCCATGTCTGTGAATCCACTTTTGTAACCAAATGTTGCTACATGACAGCCTTTCAGTGACCTGTATGAAAGAGGTGGTTTAAGTCAGAACTAACAACTAGTTGGCTGGTAACAGTATTGCATCAACCATTAGAATGCCATTTAGCAGAATGCCCAGCTGAGAACTTAATGCCAAACAGAAAGGTCAACTTCTGCTTCACTCTTTATACTCTTTATAAGCAAAATGCCAATTGCAATGAAAGGTCGCAAAGCCATTTCCAACCTTGTGTTTCTTTGAGCTGAGAGTGGCTGCTAATGAAGCATATTTCGTTGGTTCTAAATCACTCAGAAAATGGTTATAAAGGAGTTTGGATTTACATGGATGTACTGTCAAATCTAGATCTGTAAATAGTTTTCAACAGCTTCTGAAGCCTTCAAGTACTTAAATCTGTGACAAGATGCATTAAATTTGTACTGATGATTTGTACTGATTGCTTTACAGAGAGCAATACAGTTTGCTGTTGCATCAAGACTGGCATGACCAATATCTTCTAGTGAGCAGTTTTGCGTTATGTATGCTTGGAAACAAAACAAAGAAGGAGGTTGCCTGTTTCAAGGGCCATTTTTTTTCAGAGCAGTGAAGGATGAGTGTGTCATTATATCAGTAACAGAAGTGTGTGAGTATTTCACAAATTTGTTCAATACTGTCAAGGTGAATTTCTTATCTCCATGGTAAAAGATTATTCCCAATGAGTGACAATGTTCACTGCAAAGTGCTGTTGTCCTTCACACTTGTTTATATGGCAGATTTTGTTTACCTTCTTGTATAGCGTAGCAAGTTTTCTTTAACAAGCCTTAAAAACTGCTCAGAGTTGTCAAAGGAGACTGATGATAGTAAATAATACTGAACTGATAGAAGTATGTAAAAATTAAATACAGCATATTTAAGGATTGGAAAGGTCATGTTAGTGACTAAACCTTCGTTTGTTCTTCCCTAGCCTAGATAAGGAATTTTACTGAATTCTTCTCTTCATAAACCTTGGGCTTGTTTCCAAGTCCAATAACAAATAAAAGCACAACTAGCTTGCCCTGGACTGAGTACAAACAATTCTGTGTTGTATTCAGGAATATAGAGAGTTCCTGAAAATAAAAGGGATGTAATTTTTTGTGTGTGTGTGTTTGTTCATTAGGAGAAGAAAGACACTGTTGTTGCATATATACCACAGCAACCCCAGGCTGCCTGAAGAAGGGAATGTCAGCTTCCCTGCTTAATTTGGAAAAAGGTTGGGAAGAAATTCTGCAAGAATCATCTACCCTGTTTATTTATAAAGGCTTGCTGTATCATGTGAGTGAGTACCTTGCTAGGCATGTAATTGCTGCTGCTTTTTCATTGTTTCCCTCTCAAGAATGGCCTTGAACGTGGGAAGGTGGAAATGGATGACTGCTCGCTTTTTTCTGGAATTTTTTCTAATGTTTAAAATACATATAGGGACACATTGCTAGCCAGCTCCAGCCTTACAAGCTACAGCTAGCTCAGTTTTCTGAGGTTTTCAAATGCTTCAAAAGCTGTACTGTTTTTGATTACATGCTATACATGTGCAAGTAGAATGTGCAGTGGATAAAAACATATACCTCTAATATGAATTGTGTGCACTGGCTAGATAATGCCATTGAATCAGTGACAGTACAGGGGAAAATGAACAGAAGAAGCTTGGCAAAGCAGCACTACATCTTGCAGCACCACAGTTCTGGTACAGCCTTTCTGTCTTGCTTATCAATGAATGGCATGTGTCTTACTCCTTGTACATTAATGCTAAAAATACACTTTGTTTCTCTTGTTCTTAAATGCTGTAATCATTCACTGAAGCTTACAGGTGAGAACTATTTCTTAGGAAGCAAATTTTGCATGCTGAGTAGTTCAAATATTCTGGACTTTTCTGCTTATCTTCCTTCCTTTAAGGTAGACTCCTAGAGTCAAGGTTAGAGGAAGCTTGCAGGGTGGATTTTAAGGAGGGGAATGAAGAAGAGGATGCAGTATAGTAAGACAGCTTCCCTACTGTGGATAACCAGTGTGGAACAAGATGTGTCCTTTTTCTATGCCTTGTTTTTGATGTCCTGTTTTCTCTCTTCACATACCACTTAAAAATGCAGCATTTCTTCCTTAAAAACTGGTGTAGCTACAGCTTGTGCTGATCCTCTGCCTGGGATATTAAACTGCCTGGACATTTTATTTTTGTGCAGAGTGGTTTGATTACTGAAATTCCATTATTGTCAGAATGTCTCAGCATGACATGAACCTCTGTTAGCTCCTTGTCTCCTAATGTATGTAACAACCTTTATTAGTGTTGTAATATCTTTGGTTCCTCTCTCAAATGTAATGGAATTGCCTGCCAGATGCTTGATAGGGCTGCAGAATGTCTTGGTGTGTTCTCTAGGTGCTGCTCTCTTTATTAAATTGAAAGTCTTTTCTGGTTGTTTAGAAATGACCAGTTCTCTTTTGTATTATTGTTTCCCCCTGCTTCTAGCAGGCACCTGACTTTGGTTTCTGACAAATCTCTTTTCCCTTTCCTCATTTATACATTAATCTTTCCATTCTTCTTCATTTCATTTTATCCTTCTTTCCTGCATTCCAGTCCTGCAATGTGTGCTAAATGTATATACTTCAAAATCCTCAGTACTCCATGAAAAGGTCTGAGCAGCTTCATATTTTGTTTCTATCTTTAGTTTTTGTTTTGTTTTCACTTTTTAAAAAAATCTGGTTAACGAAAATCCATCTAGTGAAGTTTTTACTTTTTTACTTTTTTTTTTTTTACCTTTTAAAATTATTTCTTTTATGTTTGGAACATCATTTAGAGTATTTACTAGAACTAGATTTCTCTTTTATCTTTTTTGTTTCCTTTCACAGTTTCAGAAGCAGTGACTGCTGCTGCACATAGGTCTGTGACTACCTTTGTTTCTCACAAAATTTTTGTTCTGAGGGCTTTTACCTACAATGTAACCACAGTTTCTCTATCAGCAATCCAGATCATTAATAATACTGATAATGATGAAATTCACAGAGCTTGGTGGAGTTATTGTTATGAGCTCCTCTTTTGTAATTTCTGTCTTTGTCTACATGTTGCTGAAAAATGTCATCAGTGTGAGGTTATAGTTCCCAAGTAGTATATACTTTCTTCTAAAATGTCAGATTCAGCAAGAAGTACACCTGTGAAAATCAGGAAACAAACTAAAATTAAAATACTTTCAGACACAAACACTTGACGACCAGGAGATACAGTGAAAATATGCTAAGTGAATATTAAGTCTCTTCCTGGAGGTAGCAACAGCTACTGGGACTACCTAGGTAACATCTCATTTGTCCATAGCAGGGTACCTCTGGTAAGTGAAGATGTAATGAATGATGCAAATTTTAGCTGGAGAAGGCAGTCAGAGCTGTGGCTGTTGCACATGGTGGTGTGTGAGTCCTGTATGTCTTGATTAAGGACACACATTCACAGTACCATTGCTGTCTTCCAGATTACCAGTAGCATTCCTACTACTCTGAGTGGGAAATCACACTTTGTCCTGCAGTAAGGGCCTAGGAACATAACTGCTGGGATTTGGAGGGTCATTGTAGGCTTCTATAATTTGTGCTGTGTTTTGTCTCACGATGTGAGCAATCATCCTCATGTTTTCAAAGACTGCGCAAATTGATACAAAAACTAGTAGAGCTTCATTTAAAGAAATGTGATATTTGCCCAACTGAAGAAATAAAAATCGAGGAAAACAAATGAACACGCTTGGGAAAACACAATGCTTGCAGGCCATACTCAGAGGTCAACACACTGCATGCACACAACAGGCATTCAGGAGCAGCAGGACCTTTCCTGCTCCCTTAAACCTGCTTAATCCTTCTGGCTAAGGGATTAAGCACAAAACAATGCAGAGGTATAAACTATGCCTTTAATAGTGGTCTCACCACTGCTTCCTACAAGGGACAGGGCATTCACAACGACAGGCAATTGTGGAAGCCTAGCAGGGCTCTTTTATCATGGCACACCACATTCATGGCCCTTTTTGATGCTGAGACTAAGCTTGGCATTCAAAGAGGGTAGGGAGTGGGCGGATATTTCCTTACACTGGTAGTTGCTATGTGGTTTTGGGGTAATTGCTTTCAGAAACATGAAAGCCCTTGCCATCACTCTGCCTTCTGACATATAGCACTTCTCTGCATTTTGGAGCACAATACTATTATTTTAAAAGATACCCCAATCATCCTTCTTTCTCAATTCCAGCCTGGACTAAACGTGAACAGAAAGTCAGTGCTGCTTTTCCATCCAGCTTGTTTGGTATTGGGAGCTGTTAAAGGTGCTCCGGGGGCAGATTGGGTGGGGTTAAGTAGCACCCTGGGCTGCATCCTTGCAAGTGGTTTTTGGGGGGGCACAAAGACAGGAAGTGCTGATGGCCGATTCTTGGTGCTGGTGTCATGGAGTCAGATGTGACAAGCAGAGAGCAGTAAATCCAGTGGAGGTGCAGTTTCAGCACCAAGCTCCCAACAAATGGGCACACATTTTGCCACCTTCAAGTACATTTCATCTCTGTCTGTCTTCTCTTTTTGCGTTGTCCAAATGTGAGTGAATACTGAACACCATTTTTCTCAGCAATCAATAGGAGGCTGGCATCATGTAATGCTAACTTCTAAGGAAATCTTCCCAGTCTTCAAGCAAATTTTGTGAGTATTTCCTTTGTTTTTCAAATTGAACATTTTTGATTTTCTGCTGGTAGAGATGACTAGGCGACAGCATGCTGAGAAAATTTAAAAAAAACCAAAAAGCTGGGGAGAAGGGGAGTAAAATAAAGATTCAGAGACTAGATAAGAGATAGGCAAAATTGTAAAATGTGTCTTCATCTTTGGGAATAGCTGATAGATCAGTTGGAGTAGTCAGTGAAGTGCTGGCAGTTGGTGCCAGATGGAAGCACTGAATTAGGTCTTTTGTAAAATGCAACAGATTGTCACAGGATCTTTTAAGGGTTCAAGAATGTTTCAATGGTAGATGGGTGCTATGTAACCCTGAGGGAGAACTTGCAGTTGTTTGGGCTGTAGGGTCATTCACAGGTCTGTGTGCCCCATTAAATGATGAAGCACATGTGGAGCACAAATGTTCATTTGGTTTCCTTTGACAGGAATTTAACATGCAAGCATCAAAACCACTCAGAAACTGAGATCAGTGGCAGGCAAATGGTCGCAGATGGCAGGAAGGTGGCAGAGCTGAATCAAAGCTATGCCTGAGCTGAAGCTGAAACACTAATGTAGGTGCATCTTAAGAAAGCATGCAGATTTTGGAGTTCTTTGAAGAACAAATTTTTAATAGAAAAAGCTTCACAACTAATCCATGACAGGTGCTCCAGTATCCCCTCTGTAGCCGCTAAAGGTGATCACTACTTTTTACTAATGCTAAAAAATTTCAGATTGCTGTCTCTCTGTTCTCTCATGCTTTTTTGTGGTATTCATTGTTCCTCATTTTTACAGCACTCCAGACTGTAAACCATAGTCTGAGATGTCTTTGTCCCGACCAAATGCAGGAGAGAGGAAGCACAAAATTTGATGTCTGATCTGCAGCATGAGAGCACAGTGGTAATCTCAGTCCTGCTAGTTTGTGACATATTCAGCTGAACTGATACAGGCTCCCTCTGATTTATCACCAAAGTAGCAATGAAAATTCAGCTGACAGCACATACTCTGAATTTCTCTCTGGGTGTTACAAAGCTACTTCTGCAGTAGTTACTTTCGCACCAAATTAAAGTAACTTTGTAAAGACATAGGTTTAACAAGTGAAGCTTTTTGAGTGGTTTATCATTTATGTCTGCTTGAAATCACTCTAATTCGTTTCTCCTCTGGAAAGAGATGGCCAGGTGTCCAGACTGTCACTTGCTCCCATGAGTCTTTCTTGTGCTTCCAGCCCATTCCTCGGCTTTAGGGAGATGCTAAACAATGTGCATGGCTTCTTTTTTCCCTGGAAACACGTATACTTTTTTTTTGCAGTGGATGGGTGAAGCTGTCCTGCTAAAATTGTGGACTCTCATATGACAGCTGGGATCATCTTTTACAGCTAAGGAATGATGGAAAGACATAATGTACTCCTTCCATCAAGTAAATCACTCACACATGCTTTCTGCAGAAGTTCACCTCTGTAACATGACTCTAGCTATGTGTTTCATATATTGTCTGTCTTAACATAAGGAATCTGTGAATTTTGATCTCTATGTCAACATTTCTGTTTGTTTTATTTGAAAATAGGCTTTAAAATTTGGAATAATGTAGAAATCTTTGTTAGAAAGCTTTCTTGTTTAGAAATGGATGGAGGGGGAAAATAGGAGAAAGCTGTCTTGAATAAACCCAAGTGTTCAGGGTTGTAAATTGTCTAATTTAAAAAAAATATATATTTAAATTTTTAATATGTATTAACACTGGAAGAGGATGTATTGGCAAAAGGAAAGTATGCCCTCATACACAGAATATTATACAATTATATCTCTGCCTAGGCTATGTTACTGCAGCAAGTTTGAAACAATTGGCAAAGTCATCTCCCTGTCTCTTCCCAGCAGACTCTCTTGCCAGAAATGTCTAGAACACACCGGCTTTTAAAGCTGTGTTCTCATGTGGTGTGATCAGTCTGTTGAGTTGTATGTTTATTTTGAGAATATACAGTAGTGCTGTGTTTACATTAGGATTATTGGGAAAGTTTCCCTGGAATATTAGTGAAAATCCTTATTTTTCCTTTGTTGATAGGTCACATGATCACATGAAACCATTGAGAATTAGAACTTTTCTTTGGACAGCTTGAACAGTTACAGTTGCTGCCAGCAGAATACTTTTTTTTTTTACTTTAAAGCATTTTCTCTCTGACTTTTTAAAATTCTAGAATCAGCTATGGTTTTGCTTCGTGTTCAGCCACAAATTGAATCAAAGGATTCCAGTAATGCTTGTCCTCATTATGCTGGGTAGGTCTCTTCTTCTTGCATTTACAAAACGCTGGAGACATCTATGTTGTGATTCCTCCTAGACAAAGACACATAACGAAAAAATTAGGAGATGTTCTGTTGATAATAGTCTGTTCATCATAAAGACATATGTAGCCAATGCTTTCAGAAGTAGGCCTTTAAATTAGATGGGGTGAATCCTTAAACTGGGGATTCTTCCCTCAGCTGATACTGTTGCTGATCTAGAAGATAGTATTGAGTTGTACAGGCAGCAGGCAGGTTGATTTGATTTGTCTTTTTTTTTTTTTCCTTGAGCTGTACCACTGGCCTCTTGCACAACCATGGGAGACATGTTTACTTCTATTTCCCTAAAATTCCTTCCCATTTTCTTTAGATTGTAGTATCTTCAGGGCTGAAATTATTTCTAGGACTGAACAGCAGTTGCATACCTAGGTCTTGTCTTCTGTGTGGTCCTCCAGTGACCTACATTGTCAACAGAGCAATCTGGGCAGTGTTGCTTGCAAATATGTTTTACTCGGCAAGCACCTCCAGTCTTGCAACGGCTGGCAAAGACTGCTGAATATCTTAAAGCTTCTTACCACCTACTATTTCCTCATCTGATGCAGTCTATTGAAGAATCAATTCAGTGCAGGTGGCTCAGTGTGAGCTGCAGGTTGAGCTCTGGGTGTTGGGAGCCTGAGGCCATGAACTGGTGCTGGCCCTCTGCATAACCAGGGGCACAGGGACCCGTGGCCCAGCCAGGTGACCGGACACGCCATGGAGCTGATGTTCCCAGATTTTTGTGTGCACGGACTGTGAGGGTATAAAAAGCCAGAGTTTCCTTTGTTTGGGGTCCCTCCTTGGAGTTACCCAGCTTGAGCTGTCACTTTGTGGTTGTGCCATGATTAAGTTATTTTAAGGACTGAGGTATCTGAGACTCTGGTCTTGGAAACCTAAGGTCAAACTAGTAAGGAAAGCTGACCTGACTCACTGTATGAGTGTGAGGTGCTGTGGCTGTTGCTGGGGTTTTAATCCCAGCTCAAATGTTGAGTGTGACTGCCAGAGTTGCTCCCAGATGGTCAGATGGAGGTTTCTTGAACATTGTCTTTTCCAGCTCTTTCTCTTGCTATAGGCAATCTGGGATTTCCTGTTGGTCTGTCTTGGACTCACTGGAAAAAACAAAGTTTCAGGATAACCACCTTTAAAAAACTAGCTTTGAAACCATTTCCAAATTCCTGCCTCAAATGGTATTGCTTCCCATAAGGGGCAAACTCCCAAACCAGATAAATAAGTATGCAGTTTGTAAAAGGGCTCTGTTTCAGCAAATTATTTATGAAAGCATTAATAAAGCCTTGCTAACATCTTCACCTGGGCTTATAACTTGCTTTCTGACTGCATAATAATATACATTTTTCTTCTGACAAATCAAATATCCCTGGTTCCTTCCCCTTAGGTTGCATTTTCCTTAATAATGGTTTCAGTTGTCAGCTGAGCCAAGTTTTCAGGTAGGTACAGTGACACAGTGGTGTACTACAGTAAATTCCCCAAGCTTGCACTCTGTGTCTTCAGTACATTGGATGCAATGAACCTTGGGGGCCTTTATTTTTATGACAGCAATAAATTCACCTAGTGAGATGAAGACTTATTTTACAGCTCTTCCTTTTGATGATAGTAGCACTGTATACTGCAAAGCCAGTGAAACTAGACATGCTTAAATAGTACAAAGTTTGAAAAAGGAGAAAAAACTAATGTGATAGCTGTGGAAAGAAACCGAGCTATTCACCTGTCCAAAAGTATCAGAGGAAAAGGGTTTTTACCATATGACCACTCTTTGGACTCTGAATCTGGACTCTCTGAAAAGGAGAGTACCAAAGGACAGGACTCAAAGCCCTCACAAGCTAAAAGTGTATCTTGTATGAGCTCCAGTATAGCATTAGGGTCCTTTTGAGCACTCTCTGTCAAGGATCAAGGCCCATGGTTTAAGAAAATGACAGATAAGCAAAAGTGTCTCCCAGCCTTCTTAGCAAAATGTGACATGCTGAGATGAGACCTGAGGTCAGGTTTATGTTAGTTATCCATTGTAGAATTTCTTTGGGCCAGGGCAGGTCAAAACTAAACTACTTTATTGGCTTAGATCTTTACAAGAATCTCATTCTGTGCTCTCTTTTTTAGCCATAGAGTTAGGTTTCAACCAGAAAAATTAAAAAGAAAAAAGAAATTAATTCTCTTGTGAGTAAGGATTTTCTTTTCTGGTAGAAAAGAACCACACATCTAATGAGAAACATTTCTATGCTGATTATTAGTTGAACACATTTTTTGACAGCTAGGTTTTATGCCATGCCAATAGTGAATGTGTGAGAGTGTCACCTTTATCTAAATATGGTTCTGTCAGTTTGCCTCTGGAAAAAAATAGAAAATATGGAAAAGAGCAGAGATTCACTAATACCTACTTTTAAAGCTCATGGACAGGGTAAGCCACTTACAGAAATCTAAGATCCAAAAGTAATTTGGTTTCAGTCAAGAGTTTCTATTACAGACAGGATTTCCTTGCACATTTCTTCATCAGAAATAATGATTTGAAATATTCTTCTTGCAAATTGTCTAAATTACATCTAGCAGATTTCATGGAAATATGGCTGCTTTTGCACCAGGTCTATGGATGTTAAATATCAAAAGAACATTTCTGATTCCAGAATCTTTTATGTCACTAGGTGCATTTAGAGGATTTATTGAAAGAGCAGATGGAGTCTGGGAAAGGCAGGCAGCTTGTGTTACTGGTTGCCATACTGTCCTAAGCCTATCTCTCCATAGCTTTGACTCTTGGAAAAAGTACATAATTCTTTTGTCCTTCACTCTCTGTCTACAGTCAGGTGTGATTTATGTAATGAATGCATGGTACAATATGAATGTGTTGGCAGTGTTTATAACTGAAGAATTACTCCAAGAACTGCAAGCTCTGCTCTTTCAGGTCTGTGGAGAATGAACATAATTGTGGATGTAAATAAGGCATTTGTAGAGGCTTTAACTTGGAATACATCTGTAATTGAGGTTACAGGACACATACTGTCTCGTATCATTAGTGTGTTACAAGAATACTGTTTTTAAAGGATTAATTCGCTAGTTTAAACAATGCAGAAGATAAGTCTTTACCACAACAAATGGCAAATTCATTACAGAAAGAGCCTGAAGAGTAAGGTCTGTTTAGCTGAACCAAAAATAGACTGAGAAGAGACTTGATTGCAAGACATCAGTACTTTCAAAAGTCAAAATTACTAAATAATAATGTCCTCATTAATCTAGCAGGGAAGGATATGAAGAAAATGAATAGCTGAATTTTTCATCCAAAGAAATTAAAATTAAGAATCAGTGCCTCTTTTCTAAGAGTGAGATTAATTAACCATTGGAACAAATACTAAGGGATATGGAGTCCTTATTTCTTGAAGCCTCCAAATAAAGATAGAGCAATACAAAACATATTTTTAAAAGATATATTTCAGTAAAAAGAAAAAAAAAATGCCAGCTCAATACACACGTGATGGTAAAATTTTCGGGCATGTATTACACAGAAGGTCAGACAAGGGGATCTGATAGCCATTTCTGGTGTTAAACGTCTGAATGAAAGGAGACCAAGGGAGAGAGCTGATTCTCAGTGTTTTCAAACCCTGAATAAATTGTTAACATTTATCACCCTGCCTGTGATTTCAGCTTTATGCTTGTGCAACACAAAAACATGAAAACCAGAAGACTCAAACTGCAGTTGCATTATATGGATGGCAGACAAAATTTTATTATCTAGCTCTAGGCTGCTGTTATACCTTGGAAAAAATATGTCTGCTCTGGCAAACATTGAATCTCATCTACTTTATGCAAAAAATAGCAAGGAGGAAGAAAATATGTACATATAACTGCATTCCTTATCTGATAAGAAATATGCATGTCTTACACAAAAAACAGAGCTGTCTGCATATTCATGAGGTAGGTAAATTCAGGCCCCTATAGACATGGAATTTGATTAACATGCAGTTTGTGTATCACTTGATGGAAATTGACATTCCCTAGAAATTAAATGTGAAAAATCATTATTTGGAGACCCCGCACATTCATATGCATTATTGAGTAAATGTACAGGTGGACAGGTCATTTAGGGAAAGGCTTTGCTTGAGGTTGTCCAAAGGTACGTAAAGGAGAGGAATGACATAGTGGTTTTGGCACTGAGCATTGAAAGATTAGGCTAATGGAAGTTTTATCAAGTTGTTTCCTTCCAAGAAGTGCAATGGGATGGTAGAACAACAGCACCTTCACTGATTGATCAGTTGTACCTGAGCTAGACTTTGTAAAGTTCAGCACAATATTACAGGGTGAATTCCTTGAAAAAGGACTAATCATGTACAGTAGGCAGTTTTTAGGAGAAGATACTGAGGAGTTTGTAGCAATGAATCATAAATAGGCCTGATGCAAGAAAGTGACGAGTGAGGAGATCAGCAGAAGTGAGGCACTGGTTTATACTAGGACTGAATTTCTAGAAAGTCACATATTTATGTGTGAGCTGAACTTTGTGTAATACCTGGAAATCTGTGGGTAAACACATGCTTAGAAAAAAGGATAGGTTTATGGATGTGTTTTAAATACTGAGAAAAGCTATCGTCTTGACAAGTGAAAGATTTAAATACTGGGCTGTTTGTGTGAGCTGGTGATGGTTATGTCTCCTTTATAAAGCAAACCTTATATAAAACTTGAGCTCCTCGGAGACACTAAAATAATGCCAGTTACATTTTTTATGCTTTGGTTATTGAGTTTCAATATTTTCTGGGGGAATACAGTGAATTTTGTCCATTTGATGACCGATGAGGGATGCCAACAATTTTAGACAATTGTCACTTCTGTAGCAGTATAACTTTTGCAATTCATGTCCTCAGTGCTCAGATATTTGTGTGAGTGGTTGAGTTTCAAGAACTTGTGAGAAAATTCCCTTGTTTTATCTTTCTGGTTGCAGTGACATTTTTGTTAAAGTCTTTGGTGGTGTAAAGAGCTCTATTCTAAAGAACTTAGGAGATGAGAGTATTTTTGTCACTGCTTTTCTCAGGATAAATTTCACCCTGATAGCCTAGTTTTAATTTCTTTTAGCTCTGTTTATTTGCACTGAAATGTTTCTGGCTCAAAAAAAGGAACTGTCTCAAATGCATTGGTAGAAATATATATTTCTTTTCATGGCCTGCTCTAAAGTGCATTTGAAAGAAAATGTCATAGCAGGTAGCACTGTCTTTTAAAATTCAGGTTAGGTTAGAGGGAGTGTTTTGTCTTTATTCAATTTTATAAGGTTTTTCCAATAAGGTCCTTTTCATGTGGGAATAGTATAAGAAGGCTGGAGGGAACCTGGCAGAAAGCTGGAAAATGTTCATTCAATGATTTCAAATGTATTTATAGAAGCAAGTAAAAATACCACAAGGAGAAATGTACCCCACTGTTAGAAATGCTGTGAGCAAAGTGCAACAGAGGGATCACCATCCAAGGCAAGCAAGACACTTCAGAGTGTAGGCGGCAGGAAACTGTTCAGCATGATTGAAAAAACTGGTTTAATATAGGCAAGATATACAAAACAAAAAAATTAACAGCTCAACTACTTTTAGATTTACTCAGCATGCAGCACCACAACAGAATGGGGTTTAATTCCCTGTATTTACAGAGGGACCACAATTCTGGTCTTAAATTGTTAAGAACACATCAATGTTTTAATGCAGGTGAAAATGTACAGCTGCCTGAGATGAAATCCTCAGTGCATAGGGTAAAATAATTTTAATCCCCTGCAAACAAAACAGAACAAAAGCTAGTAAGATTTTTTTCCCTCTCCCTCCCCTCCACTCTTTTTTTCTTACTAAGCAGGGAGCATACAGTGAATAACAAGAAGTTTTTAAATCATGCATATTGTTTTCTGTATTGTCTCAAGCGTCAATTTTATGGATGCATATAGCATGAATGTCAAGAAGTGCAACTGGATGCTTTTTCCCTGAGATTTTGACCATGCCATGTTGAAGGCACTGTATTAATATGTACACTGTGACTTCCGGATTGCAACCTTTCAGGTGACAGGGCAGTCTAATGAACTGCTTTTCAGCTACAGTTCTGCCTTGAGTAGTTATTAATCTGCTGTGTGCTACTGGCCCTGTGCTGGTTCTGCTTATGTGTTTGTGCAGCCATTCTGTGAACTGGGCTGGAAAACTGGTTCACTTGCAAAAGAGTAACACTAGTAACAGTATAATCATTATTTTCGCCTAGGTTATCTGTCAGCTGGACCAGACTTCCTGTTTCTTTGCAACTTGATTACATAAACGTTTTTACCACCATTACCTAAAGGATAATTCAGGGAAAAGAAGAAAATCGGAGGGTACTGGAGCCAGCTTAAACAATACTGCTTTTTGGTTGGGCAACCCAATCTAGAAAAGGAAACCTGCTCTTACCATTAATCCTTTGTGAAAGTGTATATCTGTCCACTGGAAAACATTTAAACTCAAATATCTAATATGAAAAACAAATTTGAAAACTTTGAGTGCTGAGGAAGCTTCATGCTAATACTGCTATATATTTATATATATTTATAGCAGATGGGAGGCAGCTGAGCTGTGATGGATCATCACTCATGGTAGCAGTGTTGGGCAGCATTTGCAGACTCAAGAGGGAGTGACAGGTCTGTACAGTGATGCCTTCTCATTGCAGTCATTGTTGGTAACCTTTCCAGCTGAAGGCACCTGCTGTAACAGAACCAGGCTGTAGCCATAGGCCCAGAGAAACCTCTTGTGGGAGCTCACCAGTCCAGGTTTTCTCAGGCTTAGCCAGGGTTCTTTCCCAAAGCTAGTCACTTTATCTAATGTAAACATAACAGAAGAATTAATAACAATGATAACACCTGTTGGTATGTGCCAGAAGCACGGGAAAGAGGTGTCACTCTCTGCACCAATCAGCTTTATCCTGGCTTTGGAGCTGTGAGAGGCTGTACTTAAGCAATGTGTTTTAGAATAAACTCGTCTTTCTATCTCTTTCCTACCACGAGAGGGACCATGTAGCTGTGTCTTGTTTCCGCCGCTTCTAAAGGGTTAAATCCATAACCCAACAGCTACACCAGGCAGGTCTTAGCCATCAACCATTTAAGACAATAACAGCTCCAATGGCTGAATGTGCCACCTGAGTCACCCCTAGTAAAATTGTAGTTCACCTTGTTAATAGAGCAAATGTAAATGTGTTGGAAATAACATACAGATGCGACAGCAGAAGATGATCTGTCAATTGTGAGTGGTAGAAGTCTTAATGGGACGTGGTATTCCTGAGCCATTGATTCAGTCTTCTTTTCCTTCCATGTGGCTTAATGGGAATACAGAACCTTCACTCTGAAAATTTGGTCTTGCATGCNATCTCAGACCATGAAATTTGCACTTTGCACTTCTGCATTGCCACAGGAGTCAGATCTTTAAAACACAGCTGATATTGCAGGGCCTTGAGCCACAGACGGTTTGGCAAAGGGCTCTGTTTTTAGGGCATCATTAATAACTTTGTTCTGAATCTGCCCAGAGATAGAAACAATAAATGTAGGAGAAAGTGTTTTTTCAGACCATTGTTTCTAACCCTTGCAGGGCCATGAGAAACCAATCAACATGTTTCTAAAATCTCTATGGGGATTACTTTTCCTTCTAAATATTCACTGATGATTTGGAGTGCTGCTTAATGAAGCTCCTGTGGGGTCTAAGGCCACTGTCCGAGTTGCNTCTCCCCTCTCCCTTGTCCCCTCTCTCTCCTCTCTCCCCTCTCTCCCCTCTCTCCCCTCTGTCCTCTCTCCTCTCTTTCCATAGAAATATATCCTTCAAGTATTTTTTTTCCTTTTAAACTTGAAAATTCACACGCAATTATAGACTTACCAGATGCTTCAGCTTAACATTAAATGCTACTTAAGACTGGTAAAACCTCAAGCTTTGGTAATACTGCAAATCTTGATTTCTTCTAAAGTGATGTGTTTGGGGTCAGGCTTTTCAAATAAACCTTGAAGTAGCAGGATAAGATGAGAGCTAGAAGAAAGGGTAGCAGTTTGCTCTTGAAGACACAAAATGAATTGAACAGGCTTGGATTCTTGAAACCTTGTATCCAAATACTGCGTTGTTGAGAAAATTTTCACAGTTTGAAAATATCCAACTTCTGTGTGGCACTTTTGCACAGTTGAGAAAGCAGCAGGTTCCATTTACATGGAAGAGAGGATCAGGTCATATCGTATTGCAACTTTAATATACAGCCTATATTAATTTTCTCATTTTATTTGTATGAATAATTAATGCTTTAATTTTCATATATTCACATAAGTAAATTAGAGTCTCTTATTCCAATATAATAATTTCCAGCAAAATAAGTATTCTGCAGGGATTTACATAGCATTAATTTCCTCCTTGTGTTGTTATAAATATTTAGAAATTGTGTGTAGGTGGTTCTCTTATGGTTAAAGATGTCACCTAAACCTCTCGGTGGAATTATTTTCTAGTAATTCTTTGAATAATTTGTTATACCATTAGCTTTGTCTCTCTCAGCCAATTGCATCAGTAGCTTAACTGTAAAAATAGCAAAACCTCTTTCTTAAAACAGCAATTTTTGTTAAAGGGCATTAATAGTAATACAGCTTGTACTTGGTATTAGTGCTGGCAACTTTCATTTGAATATCTCAGAGCACTTACAGAATGTCAACTGATTCAGACTATCCACTTTCACAGCAAAATATCTTTTCTATTAATGTCAGTTCTCATCTTGAGTTTTGAGCTAACTTTTTTTTTTGCAATTGAAGCATGAGAATTAAGCAGTTTAGCCTAAGGAACTGGAGCCCAGAATATAACATAGGAGATTTGATTTGACACAGGGAACAAAAGGCCTTTAGTGCCTCCTCTGATGTGAAATATTGCAGTGCAGAACAGGAGTTTGGATAGTCACAGGAGGTCAGATTGTTATCCTATGAAAGGGGAAACCCTTTTGTTTTACAGATTTCTCAAACACAAATAAAATATGTAATTGAAACCTTAAACCTAACAGAACGCTGCTTTTCTCTTTCTATGGGAGCTACTGTAACATATCTAGCTCTGAAGTTTGATTCTGTTTTGAGAATTAGTTCCATTAAAAAATGTCATTCATAGGTCATTCAATGCTAATGCTGTACATTTAACTACTATATAAATTCTTGTGTTTAATCTAGGCTAGTTTTGAATACCACAAAGGAAGCAATCATATAAATAAACCCATATTAATAGAATAATCGGGTGACATTAAAAACAGTGACCTTCAAAAGCTGTTTAAGGATTTTCCAGGATTAGTTGTGTTTGTGCTTAGAGAAGGAATTGCAGATCAGGATTCCTGGCTTCTTTCATGGCTTAGGCACTGGTACTTCACTGCCTGCCAACTTGTGACAGTGTCCATTGGACAGTTTGCACATATACATCAGTGTATTCCGTAGGGGCTCAGTTGCTGGTACGGTTTGTTAAATGACTGCAGATACGTAGTCCTTTTGACAT
>VZTT01035803.1:63073-74114 GCA_013400855.1 Buphagus erythrorhynchus | reverse complement strand
ACTCCCCAGTGACACAGCAAGTCAGAGCTAGAGCAAAGAGCACAGCCCTAAGGCCCTGCTTGGATGTTGCTCTGCTGGAACAGTGGAAAATATGTATTGCAATCATACAGTTTACAGCAAGATAAATTAGCTGAGTAAATATTTATTTACACTGCAAATTTGGGATAACAGAATGTTGCTGTAATTTAGTGAAGTTCATATTGTACAGATTGAGAAATAAATACAGGGTAATGCATGAAAGAACTGTTTCACGTTAGCAGCACAGAAGCATGCTACTAATCCTCTGCCGTCCACTGCTGCAAATGTGTTGTAGATGCAGCAGCAGGACTAATCTGGCTTTAATAAAATGCCTGCAGCTAGAGGGAACTGGCTCCTCTGAAGTCCAAGGAGGGGTAAAAGTTTTTGATGATCTTACTTTCCATGCTCTTTTCATGTGTCTAGCATTTCATTTTATGAGCCTGAGTCCCCCAGATGAAACTCCCAAAGGAATAGCAATTGTGATTAAGATCTCTTTTTACCCAAACCTAATACAAGCATGTCTTGAAATACAATATATGGACCCTAACAATATTTGGGGACTTAATTTCTTTTGAGTCAGTGAGATTTTCTGTGAAATGTTCAAGAAGTGACTGTAGGTGGCACTTCATGTTATAGACTAGTTGACAAAGGGATGATTGGTCAAAGGTTGGACTCCATGATCTTGGAGGTCTTTTCCAACCTAAGTGATTGTGATTTTTTCTGAAAGTAGAGTTCTAATGAAAAGACTTGAACCTTCCCAGAAGTAGAGGTCTCTGCTGGAATAAATTTTAGCTCAGTTGGTTAGAGCATGGTGCTAATAACACCAGGCTCATGGGTTTGATCTCCATGTGGGCCATTCAGTTAAGAGTTGGACTAGATGATCATTGTGGTTCTCCTCCAGCTTAGAATATTTTGTGCTTCTGTGAAATTCAAACACATAGTTCAGCTTCTATTTGTAAGCATGGCAGAGCAGGAGACTTCCATGTTAAGTGCTTTTAATCCTGTAAATTAACATACATTCCAATAAGTAATTCCATCATCTTAGAAAACACTTTCTACTTCCTTGAGACCTACATTCCAAAGTCTAGAGGAAATGGATTTCTCTCTTGTTGTTAAAATAAAATCCTTTTAAAAGGCCTCTGAGTAATTTCTTCCTCTTTTTGAAAAGATGGTGGGACTGGGGCTTCTTTTTATAGTGTTGTGTTACTGGAACCCACATCATGCCTGGCTTTCCAGAGGAGTTTTCTACTAATGACATCAGCACCCCAAAGCACTGATTTCTTAAGTACTCATCTTGTTAAAATTTGAGCTGCCTGCATTGATGGGAGAAGGTGAAGACATAAACTCCTAATTAAAAAGGTAACAAGTTTTGAGCTACATCCTGATTTCTGTTGCATATGTGCTGTAGATAGTCGATACCATACTTCCTCGGGGCATTTGTAGGGTTGGTTAATGATAGGACGGAGGTTTGGGGTGAGAATATAAACCCATTGTTTTTCAAAACTGATTTATTAGGCAATCGTTACTGTGAAACACATTGTAAGCCCATAAATTTGCATTCATTTTTACTGATGTGACCCAATTACAGAATGAATTGAATTTCATTAAAGTGTATACGGTGGCTCTCCTTCCAGTGAAGTTCTTGTTGTTGTCTGCCTTTTTTACCTTACTGAGGAAGAGGCTTGTTTCAATGAAGTCTATAGGCTAAAGCATTTTATGTTTAGGCTCAGATCTTACCTCTCAGCTCTGTCAATGCTTTTTTTCTTCCTCTTTGTAGTCAGCCTAGTTGTATTGCTTTCAAGTACTAAGGGTAATCCCTCCAGCTTTCACAGACATTGTCAGCTGCTTTGATGCATGATCAACTATAACATGTAAGTGGGTCCTCATTTCAGTGTAAGAAGTTCCATAGTATACACCTTATTCTTTAGCTTTAAGATGGTGCTAGGAGATGCACTCACTAACTTTTAACTCCTCCACATTGTTCCCAAATCTATGGGGTCCTTTGTTTTTAATGTAGAATATGTATCTTTTGGTGGTGGTGAGTATGAAATGGGCAAATGAGAATGATGTAAACAGACATTCATACATTGGTGAAAGGTTTATTATAAAACTCTGAGGTAAATGGATAGAGGCAGCATATGTATTTAAAATATGTAGTATTACTTGTTTTTGTCTGAATTTGCATTAAGGTGTGACTTCAAACAAGCTTTTCCTTCTTCATTGCTGCATACTAGCAACATCACAACGTCCCTACTTACGAACTTCGAGAGGCATACCTGTGCTCCAATTTGTGAGTGGTTTCAGTTTTAAATCCTTTGATGTCAATGAGGGCAGCCCAAAAGAGGGGAGTCCTTGGTTTACAATCAGAGTAGACTCAATACAGAAAGTAGCAGGGCAGGTTGTTTCTGTATGCTCAGTATCTGTTGTTCATAACTAAACCTTAGCAGGCACCTGTATTTAGGAAGTTCAGCATTCATTCTTGCTCATTAGTTATTGTCTTTACTAGAAGAGTCAACAAGGGAGCCAATGAGTGCTGGCTGTGGCTGTGGTCTGTCTTTTTATGGATTCACCTGTTCAGCACTCAGGAAGGCCAAGACCTACCTGCTCATTTCACACATAGAATTGTACTACTAGCAGATGATGTTAATGATCATTGGCCTCCATTGTCCTGCTATGTATTTACAGCGGGCGTGAAAGGCATAATAGTTATTACCATCTCTACACAGCCTTCAGAATTTATTGCTGCTGCACAAGTGCCCCTCAGGGCTCTGAACATTTTTATTTATTAACCCTAAAAGAAAGAGAGTGAGCAAAGCCTATATTGCCACCATCCAAGGCATCAGAAAGCCTAAAGCCTGCATTGAAGGGCTGAAAGTGACAATGCTTTGATTTGAGGTCTTGCCTCATGCACTTATTTCTGAAATTCTTTAAAAGAGAACTAATTAGCAGTCATAGTCCTGGCATTTCTTTGCTGGTGGACACCTGTCCAAAGAAAATGAGCCATGAACAAGGAACTGCTTTTGCAAGGGCCATTGAAATGACTGATACTTTCTATGTATTTCAATTATTTTTTAAAAATAGCCTAAGATAGATTCATTTGTGACAACTAAATATGAAAGGCAAACATTCCTACTGTATTTTTATGTATATTGTCATGCCCTTATATTTCAGACTTCGCTGTTAGATAGAATTTATGCCTCCCCAGAGAGCTGACTGCGCTTTTGCTATCTTACTCTTGTGGCAAAAGCAGCATCCCAATTTTTTGTGCCTGTGACCCTTCTTCTACATACAAACTTCTCAAGGCATTAGATTTTAGTTGCTAATCATTTCTGCCTTTGGCTAGTGTTATATTTACTGAGGGTGACAAAATACCTAGAAAACTTTGAGTGAGAGCATTATATTTTTTCCTCAGTTTTTCTCTTTCAATATCTCACACACCTAAAAAGAGAGTAGCAGTTCCAGATTGTAGAGAAAAATTATGTTTGAACTGCAAATCTTGCAAATAAATCTGAAGTAAACCATATGAACTGATCAGAGTTGGATAAGGGTTCATTGAAACTTCTTTCCATCATTTATATGTCATGTTGTATCTGATACACCTTAGAAATTATTCTCAGTATTCTTAAATCTCGCAACCAACATTTAAAATATGCAACAATATAGAATTCTCTTGGATGGAAGATGAGAAATAATGACAAATGCTCAGCAGCAATACAAAACATGTTTTGCATAGGGATTGAAGATTTTGAGAATATAAGAAAAGCTAAGAAAGTAGTCTAGAGGTTTTTCTAGGCTGTAGTTCATTAGGATACTTTAAACAACATTATTCTTCACACAAATTAGTATATGATCCAGAGTACATAATCTTTCAAGTGTTTTAAGATCCCAGTTTCACAACTCTTGATAAGGAATGCTTCCAAAAATCCAGTGCCTCTTCAATCCAGTAGCTATACAAGGCAAAATAAAGGACACCTCAGATCTCTATTTACATTGCAAATTTAACATTTCCAAAGTACTGGAAAAAATGCCCGCACAATGTAACCAGGTGGCCAGAAGAGGTGATCATCCTTGCATCCTTGCACTCACCTCAAGTACTCTGTGCAGTTCTGCACTCCACACTTCAAGAAGGGTATGGAGGTCCTTGAATATGTTCAGAGAATGGCAGCAAAGCTGGTGACAGGGCTGGAAGGAATGCCCTACAAGGTGCAGCTGGGTACACTAGGCTTGTCTGCTTTGCAGGAAAGTAGGCTGAGGGACAACTTCACTGTGCTCTGGGGAGGTGCTGAGCTCTTCTCCCTGGTATCCTTCAGCAACATGTGTGGGAATGGTTCAAAGCTGTGAAAGTGTAGGTTCAGACAACACATTGGGGATCAGTTATTTAATGGGAGAGTAAAGGCTCTTGCAGGGCCCTTACAATTGAACTGTTGTATTCTATATATTTCTCTATTTATTTGGGTTTTGATGTTTTGGGGTTTTTTTGAAAGAAAATCCACAGGAAGGACCATGGCATTTTTGGCTTCATCCATCATATTTACATTGTGCCAAAGCCAGATCCTTAGTGAAAATAGGAAACAAGTCAGTGAAATGGTCCCCTCTGCCTCCTGGGGGCCAATCTCTGCACCACTTCTGCAGCACCAGGTTGCTGCAAGCACAGCACAGATCTTGCCTCAGACTGGCTGTAGTTCTTGTTTTTAGTACTGTTGGTTATGGGTTTTTGGTTTTTTTTACTTGACTACTCACATAAATTTTGATCTGGAGGGAAATATCAATGTTTCAGCTTTACTTTCAGGCCCAGAGGGTTGAAATTCAAGTCTGTTACCTAATTGTAGTATGGTAATGACATCAGCAAGTGACCTGCCTAATATAGCTAGGAGAAACTACTGTTTAGCAATGTGTAGCTGAGTAGCAGAAAATGATGCCTGGGTTAAGGCCTGTATTGCAGAGATTTCCTGTGAGAAAGCAGAGTCAAAGCTTATGACTGAGCTGCCCTCTCTCTGGAACATGGAAGAGATATTGCCTATTAGCAATGGCCTCACAAGCCCCACCATCAATTGCAATCAGCCAAAGCAGGAAGTTACAGGTTAACTCCAAGCCCACTCTATCTTTTGCTCCTCTCATATATAGGTGTTATTATTTTTTCATGACATACTAAGCTAAATAAGGCATAAGTATTTTCCTGCTGTAGAATGTAAAAGGAGAGAAAAGCAGAAAGCAGAAAAGAAGGAAAAGCCCCTAAGCAAAAGCTCACTTATTAGAGTACTTATTTTTTTCATTAAATCTTGGCATGTACTTTAAGAATTAAAATATTTCTCATTTTCAAATTTTACAACTGACTAGCCTGTGAATTTAGAAGTGCTTGAGGAAGGGTGAATAGTTCATTATCTTCTTCCCTCAATGTCGCTTTCAAATTCTTTCCTTATGGTGACCTCTATTTTAAATTTATGGGAATCACTTAAGTGTCAAACAAGCTAAGTGGTGCATTTCATTAATGAAAAATTAATGGTTAAGACCTTGGGCTAGTTTTCGGTACTTATTTACAATACATATAGTTCATTAGAAGAACATCAGTCAAGCAAGGATCCTGCATGGCTGCAGTGGTGCTGTAAATGGGACTTTACTCTCTTTTTTTCCAGTTAATGAAAGTATGAGGCAGGGAAAAATACACGTAAAAGAGATTTAATGAGTCTTTGGAAAAGTGGTAAAATAAGGTATACAAGTCATAAATTCCAATTACTAACTCTACTCTAACCATTCTTTTTAGTGTAGGAATGAGATAGCAGTCCATAAAAGGATGAAAGTCTTTGTGACAGACAAGGACCAACTGACTCGCAGAAATTTGGGACTATGGTCCACTGGTTGGAATGAGGTAGTGGGGAGAAAGTCTTAGTGCTCCTATGTTGTCTCTGCTGATGTGGTGACACATGGCCTTAAAGCAAGTTCCTTCTCATCAAAAACTCACTTTCTTCAGAGCCCTCTTAGGGACTGCCTTTGGAGAGAATCTTGCTCTACTCTTCCATATAATGAGATGCAAAATTAAAGTCACACTTTCATATGCTTCAAAAGGCATGGTTTATTATCTCAAATGTAAAGCTGTGCAAAATGGTACAGTTCGAATATATTCTTCAGCTTAAATCAGGCTATAACTGCCCATAGGCTTTGGATCAGAAATGACACAAGTCTTTTCTTTAAAACTTTTTTCATCATATAACAATGAGGCGTCTTTTAAAGACATTTCCTTCCAAGCACACTAATGTGAAAATACCATCCCAAATTAAATGTAGATAGTAATAATACAACAAACTTTAATTCTATTTATATGACACAATTCTTGCCAGTATTACAGATGCGTTTATTAGACAAGTGATCAATGCAGCTCTAGGCAGTGACTCCCAAATTCTCAGTGGTATGGTATAGAACCATTCAGGCATATGGATTCATAAAAATTAAGTATCTTTGGGCACAGAAGAATATGATAATAACCAAACTTCTTTTTAATAACGTCCTGGTATTCAAATCTACATATCACTATGCTGGACACATAACTTCTGTTTTTAAGTAGAAAGTTCCTATTGTAGTTCAGACTTGCTAAAAATACAAGACCAAAAATGTAAGAAGCCATGCCTTACTTTGTCTGCCTATAAAATGAGAATAATGATATCTATGAAATTGTTTTACCACCTTATTGTTTATTCATGGCACTCTTTGCACCCAATCATTAAACTGTCATCCCCATTCTCATTGCAGAGTTATAAAATTATTTTTGGGATAATGCTCTCAAATGCTCTGAGCACCTGACTGCCTTCAGAGAGATTCTCCAGGTCTGCTGGGGCTCACCCAATGCCAGTTTATTCAGATCAGTCTGCATGAAGGAGTAAATGAGGAACAACAGTTATGAGTTTTCTGGCTATCTGTCAGCAGTGGATTAATAATGTAAAGTATTCTGCATGACAAGTTATTTGTTTTTGCTGAGATTAAATGGAATCACTTGGAAAACGATGTGGGTTTATTGCTATAATAATTTTCATACAGTGATAACAAATATTATCACCATAATATCACCCATATCAGTCCTTAATGGATACAAGTACCATTTGATGTTCTTAAATAAGTTTTGAAATATGAGCTCTGAGGATTATTTTGTTTAATAATACTAATAAAAGCACAAGAAAATATTCAGATGCTGATTATATTCATTGCAGGGGGAGGAGAACAGACTGCATTTATACAGCACATTGAGGAAGAACTGAGATGATATTTGCAAGGTTTTTCCCAAAACAAATCAGTTGACTTCAAAATTTTTGAAAGAAGCTTTTTTTTGTCTCTTGCACAAAGCTTCAAAAATTTGTTAAGAATGAACTGATATGTGGAAATGGATTAGCACAAACTGTGCATGTTGCTAGACAGCAGTTCCTCTGTATTGTAAAGATATTTATTGAGCTGTGGCTGCATATATGAAAGACTACAGCCTGTGCTGTTCAGAAAATTTGGATCAAAATTGTAAAAAATTCCATTAATTATGATATCATCACCCTTCTAGCTTATTATTTCCTGGTTGCTCATAGCTTGACTTAGGACACATAGGGCAACAAAGATGATGGTATAACTTTTTATTTTTTTTTTTTTAATAAGTTCTTCAACAGGAGAAGAAAACTGAATGTGACTGAACTTCTTATTTAATGGAGAATATTTTCCCCATTCTAGGGGAAAAAAATATCTAATCCAAGTTGGTATTTCCTAAATCTTTTATTTCCCATAGCTATTTTCCTTCTTGAAATTTAAGATTATGATACACTGTGAAACATCTCCAGCCTTAGGAGCATGGGGTATTGTAGTGGGTTGATCCTAGTTGGATACCAGGCACTCTCCAGAAGCTGCTCTCTCACTCCCCTCCCCAAGACCAGAGAGAGTAAATACAACAAAGGAATCATGAGTTGTCTGGGAGACATCACTTACCAAATACTGACATGGGCAGAAAATATTAAAATTTGGGATATTAATTGAATTTATTAATAATAAAAATAAAGCAGGAGATAGTCCTCCATGAACTGCTGCAAATTGGGTCAGTCTTTCCCAGGGTACAGTGCTTCAGGGCACATCCTGCTTTCCTGTGGGTCCCCCCAGGGTCACGAGTCCTGCCAGGAAACCTGCTCTGGCATGGGCTCCTCTCTGCACAGGTCTGTGGGAGCCTGTTCCAACACAGGTTGAACCCATGTTCCCATGGGCTCACAGCCTCCTCTCAGGCATCCACCTGCTGCTGGCCTGCCTGCTTTGTGTTCAGTCCTTTCTGCTGCTACCAGGGTAATGCATTAAATCAAGGTGCCCCCTTTTCTTGTACTGCATGTGGCTTGCAGGTGCCTTGCAGAGCAGCATACTGGTGTCGCTCACTACTCATTTTGAATGCTTGAAGGTAAAACAGGAACCAAGTCAGATCTAACTGGTCTCTTCTGATCCCAAGTGGGAAATGTGTCCATGTAGCATTCGAGCCTACAGTATCTGAGTCCATAGCTTACATATGTAAAGAATAACTCAAAAAGACCTTCTGTTTCCAGTGTCCAAAATGCACCTTCATCAAAGGATTTTGGTATATATATATGATGATAACATGACTCCTATCTGTTTTCCATGTGGCATACCTTCCTTCAGTGCTTTCATTTTATTCATGAAGCTGTGACTTGAAAAACTGCTTAATTCAATAATAAATCTCACAGTTATTTATCTAAATTTCTAGATTTCTCTAAACTTATAGGTTACTCTAAACTTACCACTTTTACTTCTTCCTATTTCCTCTTTTGCTTTTCATATTTGCGTGAGTGCCAGGCTGGGATGATGAACAGTTCAGATATTGATCCAAATGTCTTCAAGTTTGAGATTTTAGAGTCAGGTGATAGTAGACTGTATCTCTGAGTACAGCAGTGGAAACTGCTTCCTCAAAATGTCTCAATATCGCAAGTGAAAAAAACACTAAAAACATGTGGTCTTTGTAAAGATGTTATTCCTTTCAGTCAAAGATTAAGTTTCCAGAAATGAGGTAGTTGGTGAGTTTGATCCATTAATTCAGTTATCAAGTTGTAATACTCCCAACAAAATACCAATTAGTGACAGCATGGAATTTTTTCGTTTTGATGGAGCCACCAGATAATCAACAGATATTACGTTAAGAAAAGCTGTTAGTTCTGTGGTCTGGGGAAAAAAGTTCCAGAGTTTAAAGGCCCCAGAGCTTAAAGACCATTCATCCATGCGTGATTTTGTAACTATCATACAAGCTAGGCAGGTAATAAAACCTAGATGCTGACATAATCACTGTTGAAGAAGACTGGAGATATAGCTGCATCTCTTTCTGATATAACTGCCACTTATTCCACCAAGTACTAAAAAGAAGCAATGCTGTCTGAATTTTTTAAAAAATGTATTGGAAAGACATTAGAATCATAGAACCATAGAATACCCTGAGTTGGAAGGGACCCACAAGGCTCACTGTGTCCAGTTATGTGACTGGTCTGTGTCTGACTGACTAGTTCACTTACTAGCTTATGTCTTGTCCTATTTCTAGGCTTTCTGACTTTTGACAGAATGTCAAAGTCAATTTAGAATCATCTTATTAGTCTCTTAAATAAACACAAGATGAAGAACAAAATATTTTAAGACATTATTGTCATTTATATTGATCAAAGACAGGTGCCTCTTGAATCAAAGTCGTATCAATCTGTTAAATCAAATTAACCTCTAAAATTTACATCCTTTGCCTATGATAATTAAATAATGTTTTCTAGACACCAAGTTCCCAGTTCAACATCTAAATAAAAAGCTGTCATGTGAATGCAGTGTCAAAGTTCAGAAGACTATTATAAAATGAAAGGACCAAATATTTTGCAGTCTGTCAGAATAAGGATCTGGGATCCTTATGTAGTAAGGTAAATTTCTGGTAAACTCTTCAGAATTTTTCACTCAATAAAGGTCTAAGTGCATGGCACAGAAAATCTGGAAAAGGTTTCTAGGATGAATAAAATTTATTGGAACTAATCTTCTCTTATCTGACTTCTGGAAAATATTTTGTGGGGGATGTTTTTTCCCTAGAATTTTCATTAGCTATAGCAAATATATAAGAGAAAAATGCAGAGTACACCACAGAGAACTATAGGTGGTCTGTGGACATATTTATTGTTTATTATTACATTCTGGACTGTTCTGTGGAACAGCATCGTAGTCTTCTTAAGTGAAAAGCATTTATTAACGAAATCAAGAGCTCTAAACACAAATATGCTACACAGGATTTATTCTAATGTAGTGCACCTTGTTAAGTGGGAACATTCTATTAAGTGGGAATATTCTATTCAGAGCTGTAGGCCAGACTGAAAATATCTGATGTCTGATAGATATGCGAGATGTGAACAAATGAGAATATGAAACTGAGAGGAATATTGTGGAGGGAGGGTACCTACCTCTGGCCACTGCCATTTCAAGTGTTTATCAGCTGCTTCTTAGAAGTAGATTTCTGGGGGTTTTATGATACTTCTGTATTTAATATTGTTCCAGAACCTCACAGTTTTCTCTGATAATTAGTATCTGTATGCCAGCCCACACTTTTGTTCATTAGAGGGAGAGAAATGATGGGACAAGGACAATTTGTGTAAAGCATAAAGGTCAAGACTGAAGTTTTGCACAATTGCCCTACTTGATTCTAGTGATTCAGCTGACAAACTTTCCTCATAAAATGCATTTAACCAAGGAAGTTATTCTATAGCTGGTTTTGTTCAGTGTGCTTCACATAGTCTTCAACAAAAAATTATAAAAGCACAAAAGGAAAGTTTTATAGCTTTTAGATAAGGAAGCAGTAATTGTTCCTTTCTTTCACTTCCTCTGTTCTCCTGAGATTAATAACAATCTCACTCTGATTTAAACATGTTTTGATCAGTCAGGTTGGAGAGAATTAACCTTCACTCATAGAAGGTTTCTACTTGTGATCTCTTTATCCTCCTTGTGATGTATTAGGGAATATATAAAATAGCTCAAATTTGGTATGACA